>NQLW01000351.1:93006-117198 GCA_002312845.1 Kalanchoe fedtschenkoi | reverse complement strand
TCTATACTTGCGGTTAAAGGATTCGAATTCCGGCTCAGATCCTATAGCACATGTTATCCGAGGCATTACTGGTGCAGTAACCTGGCCAATAAGATTTCTGGGGAACTTATTTCAGTTTGGAAGAAGTAGGCGTTTTGGAAGAGGCACTGTTGGCCAGGGGCAGACAAGGAGATCTGCTGAAATCTGGAGATGCATTACATGTACATTTGACAACTCTGGGTTGTTTACTGTTTGTGAGATGTGCGGTTCTAGGCGAGGAGGAGGAGTGCAACCATTTGTGCCAGCCTATTAATCAGGTGATGAGGACCTCCTGACAGTTGATGAGATACGCCGAAGAAGGCTTGAAAGATTTGGTAGATAATATTTTGGTAGATAATATGTAGCTTGATGCCATATTCGAAATCATATTGATGCTTCCTCCAACTTATGCAAGTCCATTTGCCCTGGCTATTAGCTTTAACGTCATACCTCATTCACAATGAAAAGAAGATAAATTTCTAACGATAGCATCATTTCATGAACAAATAGCGAACATTATTAAGCAACAGTGAAACAAGTAAATGTAAAACGTCCATGTCTACCACCACCAACACATGGTTGCCATAGAACTATGGAAGTGAAGATGACTACGTTAGGTAAATCGCAGTTGATTCCCGCTTCACCTCATTCAATCAGGTCTCAGAAGTACCTGCGCTGCGCCTTGCCAACCAGCTGTTCCTACTATTTTTTATACACATTCTGAGTTTTTCCAGGTCGATTCTGTGTCGTTGGTCAGACTCACCCGGTTTCATGCTCTCGTCTTCTTGAATTCTGTCCTCCTTCTTGGTCTCGGGAATCACATACTTACCGTTGTGATCCATCATGTTCTTGGTAGATTGAAACTTGAGCTCCGCAGCTTCTTCATACTCATTCTTACTTTCGTACGTGATCATCTTGTTGTCATCAATGGTTGAAGACGGAGACATTCTTGTTACATGCGTCTTTCGTTGGTTGTCTTATATTTATGAGCTCCCTTTGATGCGTTCACATGACAAAACGACGAAGCAGCTGGCGCTGCGATTTCGCAGTAGGAAAAACGGTTCGCGAAAGAGACGATCATTTATTACGACCGTCCCGATCATGTCGCCTGACTAATTAATAATACTCATTGGAGTTATAATTAAGCTGTAACGACGTCGTTCCTCTATTCTCACCCCACTCCTACTGTTGTAAGAAGCTTATTGAATAACAAAACGCGAGAGCAGAATCGTAACCAGCACCTTCCTCTACGTAACTCGTTGATCGGAAAACCCTACGCGAATTCGAGCTCATTCTCCTGCAATTTCCGCTTCATCTCGCGCTTCTGATTGGCGGCTGGGCCGGAGCTCATTTATCCGAGGCCGGTTGGTTCAGAACGAAATGGAGGAGGAGGTGATATCTCCGGTGAGCCAAGGAGCGAGCCCGGCCAAGGAGCAGCAAGCCGCCGGACTCGGCATACTCCTGCAAATCATGATGCTCGTTCTCTCCTTTGTCCTCGGGCGCGTTCTCCGCCGCCATAAGTTCTATTATCTCCCTGAAGCAAGCGCATCACTCCTAATCGGTACATCCTTCTTCACTTTCTCCATTTTTTAACGGCGGCCTTTCATTTTGAAGTTTTTCATCTCTGGCAATGACGTTTTGTTTTGGTAGGTTTGATTGTGGGAGGACTGGCTAACATTTCAGATACTGAGACTAGCATCAGGTTCTGGCATTATGAATTCTCGAGTTTTGAGGTCCCGTTTTTGAGTGAATTTACCATCAGGTGCTGTTTGGTGTGAATTTTCTTCAGGGCGTGGTTCAATTTCCACGAAGAGTTTTTCTTGCTATTCTTGCTGCCTCCTATTATATTATATCCTTGTGGACATGCTTCAAACTGAAATTATTTAATTTATCTGCTATCAATTAGACTTGCTTGAGTAGTACGTAGTTGGGCCAATACACATGTTTATCACCACAACGCCTCATATGTATGGTTAACCTTGACCACATTGTGATTACTCAATCAGGCTTCAGCTTATCTCCTGTAAGTTGATTCATATCTCCCAGACAGTCAATTATGTAGATCATTTGAGGTTTGTATTTTGAGTATATCTGGTATGATAATCATCTAAGGAACTGACATTGCCTACCTTATTCTGAATTTTTCAGAAACCATTCTTTTCAAACTTCGGGGCCATTGTGACATTTGCTATTTTTGGAACCTTTGTAGCTTCAATAGCTACAGGTGTTTTGGTGTATGTGTATTACTGCTAAGTCATTCATTAACCTGGCTATAGTAACAGGATTGGGGATGTTCTCACAGTGATTGTTTTTGAAATTTCATTTGTTACAGATATCTTGGAGGTGCTATTTTTCTGATGTACAAACTTCCTTTTGTTGAATGTTTAATGTTTGGGGCTCTTATTTCGGCAACCGATCCTGTCACTGTTCTATCTATATTTCAGGTAATGTATCAGGGAAAGCTCTTTCTTCTGTTTACTTTCTCAGATGCAACATATGATCTTCCATAAAGATGCTAAGTACCTAAGTAGTATAGGCTTCGCTTCAGCCAGCTGATTTTACCTTTTGGTGATGCACAATAATTCACTTTGCTCTATATGACCATCTCACGTCTGTTGACGTATGAAGTTTACCATGTGCAAATGGTGGCTGTGCTTTGCAGGAGCTTGGCACCGACATGAATCTTTATGCCTTGGTGTTCGGGGAGTCAGTTTTAAATGATGCAGTGAGTTAATTGTATTTTTTTTTATTGAACTTGAACTTGAACTTTTTTGCTGGTCAAGTACTGATTTTTAATATGCATGTTGGATTATATTGCAGATGGCAATTTCCCTATACAGGTGAGACCTTTGCCCATTTCTGTTTCATAAATTATGAATACTTAACTCCTTAGCTTCAATAATCCTGGCCTTGCAGAACAATGTTGCTAGTAAGAGATCCCAGTTCATCTAATCAAAATTTCTTTATGGTTATTTTCCGATTTCTTGAGACCTTTATAGGGTCTATGACAACAGGTACCTTAATATATAATTCAAAAGTTGCTTGTTACATGTACATGTATCGTAACTAATCACCAAAAGAATATACATATATAATATAATATTTGTGCAGGCTTAAATTATTATTTAGTTAATTGAAACTCTAGGTTGGTCAAGGGTGAAATTAATATGCTACAGTTATAGAAATTACATACCTTCCTCTTAAATCATGTAGGGTCGACATTATGAAGTACATTTTGAAGGAGAAATGTAAATATCACACCTTCTTCTGTATTTGATGCTTTACTGACCGAGCAACATAAATCCTACTAATTAAGCCTCTCTTGGGTAATGTGTAACTCAAGCAACTTCACCAGAGGTAGAAAAATGTAATGTGACTGTGGACAACTGGAAAAGCCATTAGATTTCCATTTCTCGATATAGTCAAGTTTACTAGAACATTAGAGAAGCCATCAATGTAATCTTTGCCACTGCATTCATTAAATGTTGTATGATTGTTTCTGAGAAGAATTATATGACATGATCTTAAATGCCGACTTTTCATGCTTATTTCCTGTGAATGTGATTTTGAATTGTCATTTCCATGGTCAAGTAAACAGTAGTGTAGATTTTCCTTTATCTGTATTCAAATGCATCTTTTAACTTTTGCAGTATTTGTATGTTGTGTTTGTAGTTTCTGTGACCTCTTTCTCAGTAGTAACTTTTACTTATTATATAAATCATTTATGTCCTTCAGGTGTTGGAGTTGGATTTACTTCTGCTTTGATATCCTTGATGAGTTATACCAACCAGTGTGTTTATTATTTATTTATTGGAAGACAATCACAAAATAAATTTTGAGACCTTAACGCTTCAAACTTATTCAAGTATGCAGGTTTAGATATAGACAAGTAAGTTTTTGTTGTTGTTGCCATACAATATATGGTTTTAATCTGTCAAATTATGTTTTGACTATTTCATTTCTCTTTGTTTTGCAGTCTCCAAAATTTAGAATGCTGCCTGTTTGTTCTTTTCCCGTATTTCTCGTAAGCTTTCATCCCTGCATCACAATCCCTATTACGCTTTCTCTGTCAAATAGTTAAATTCCATAAAGTTGCTATCTTGATATAATAGTTAACCTAAATTTGTTGTTTTAAGGTACATGTTAGGAGAGGGTCTTGGCCTCTCCGGTATTGTGTCAATTTTGTTCACTGGCATCGTAAGTGGATAAGAGCTGTTCTGTTTATGTAGTTTTTCGGCTTTTAAAGAAAATGGTTTAACAACATTTTTGTTGTCTTGTATCAGGTTATGAAGCGTTACTCGTACTCAAACTTATCTGAAAGCTCTCAAAGATTTGTATCAGCTTTTTACCATTTAATATCCTCCTTAGCTGAGACATTCACGTAATCACATGAGCTTCTAGTTACATGAGTTTAATTCCTTTGAAGCTACTTAGTTGTTTATTTCCTGAAAAAAATTTCTGGTTGCTTAATTAATTCTAGAACTGTTTTTGTTTTTTATCTGTAGATTCATATACATGGGTATTGACATCGCCATGGAAAATCACAGCTGGTCACATGCTGGATTCATATTTTTCTCCATTGTATCCTCATCTCCTGAATCTTTAAGCTAACGACACGCTTTCATGCTGGAACCTTTCCTTGAAATATTGTTGTTTCTTAACTTGCTTCGCGTGACTCAGATATTTATTGTTGTTGCAAGGTATGCGTTATTACTTGCATTTGTATTACGACATCATTTTTACAACTCATCGATTTACTATGATATGTGTTATGCACCATGGTCATAGTTGCTCAACACAGTCGGCGACTATGATAGTGGACAAAGAAGAGTCAGTGATGTGTTTCTTTCTTGTGATTAATTACGAACGGTGAGTACATGGTGAAACTTCTTGTGCAGAGCGGCCAATGTTTTCTCTTGCGGATACTTGGTGAATATGGTTCGACCTCCACACACGCAAATACCACCAAAACACCTTAAAGCGCTTTGGTATAGCGGTATGAAATCAGGAGTTTCTATCATTTTGGCTGTTCTGTTTTGGTTTATAAAATCTCTAAGGCATGTACTTGGGCAGGACTCAGAGGAGCAATGGCGTTCGCACTTGCTTTGCAATCAGTTCACGACCTTCCTGATGGACATGGGAAGATCATTTTTTCTGCAACGACTGCTATAGTTGTGTTGAATGCGAAATTTACTTTACTGGCGTGGATTAGGTTAGTATGTTGTCAATAAAAACCGTGACTTTGGGAATGTCAGTTAAGATGACCTGCTTAAGTAAATTTTTTGTCTCAGACTCCCTGCTGGCATATTTGTAGTTCTCTCTCTTGTAAAATTATTTAATCACTCATCTTGATGAAACAGAGAACCGGGGCCACCCATTTACGTTATTTTGTAGCCTAAATTCGTCAAATGAACAAGAGAATTGACTTTAAGTATTCTCATGGTGTTGCGCTTTTGCATTATTTTTTCCTGGTTTGTATCTACTTTTCTAATCTACGAAGCAGATATCGGTTTGAATGCGAATTGAATTACAGTTTACAAGGGGGAACTGAATAGGCTGTTACCTATTAGTCTGTGAACAAGTTTCACAGTATCATTTATGACTTGTTCACTCGATATCAGTTTCCTTTACAATTATTCATGGACTTTGTCTGGACTGATTCTGCAGGTCCTTCTGATTGGAGGATCCACTGGAACTATGCTGGAAGCTTTGAAAGTTGTAGGCGATGGCCGTGAGAGCCCCGTGAGTGAGGTGAGTCTTATTGTTTAATTTGATTGTTTGAATGTTCGTGATGATATTTGGTTTCAAGAGGCTTCGCTCTCTAGCCTCTTTGATTGCTTTCCTGGATGGCTCATAATGTGACTATAACATTTGATGTAGAATCATGATGGGCATAATGGGTACCTGGCCCCTTACACTGATGAGAACACATCAACTGGAAACAGGTTCAAAATGAAATTAAAAGAATTCCAGAAAAGGTACACTATTAGTTTCTGCATCTGAAGTGTGAATTCTTACTAATTTTTGTATCCTGTTTCCTGAGGCTGTTTTCTCTCTTCCTACAGCACAACTTCATTTTCCGCTTTAGATAGGAACTACCTCACCCCGTTCTTTACGAGTCAGAATGGAGATGATGATTCACCCTTTGGTAAAATTTCATCCTCTTTACTGTCTGTACTTTTTAGTTCTGGTACTATCTTCTGTATTCACTTTACCTCATGTAGATATACAATACCCTGATTATGTCGTGCCTGTTGACTAAATTAGAGGGCCTGATATCAGTTTCATCTCCTCATACTTTTGATCTCAGCATTACTGAGTGACTAAAAACTAAGCAGAAAAAACGTACATGGAGAAAAAGGCATCTTAATTCACAGTGGTGGAATTTTTGTTTATGAATTGTTAAACGGCATCACTTTATTAAACTGTTGCTGTATTTCTACATTGTGTAGCTGACAACTTGATGCCGAGCTCAAGGAGAGGTCCCCATGGATCCCGGTGAAGCTCTTCCAATCTTTACACTTTCTTGTACAGAGTCGAGGTGGAAAGAAGCTACAAGTTTCAACAATTAAACGAGCACACGTTCATTTATAAGAAAGAAAGAAATTGAGAGCATATAAAAAGCTCCTGCTTTGACTGTTGACACGAGAGACTAGTGGGACCTACGGATCCAAGCTTGTGCACCATCCACTTTGCACAAACTTACTTGATGTATTATAGTAATTCAGGTACAAAACAAAACAAACACTTGACAGATGATGCTCCATTATTCAAGTAAGGCATCACGCCCTATACGCGTTTTACTTTTGCTCTGGCTGAAAGTTCACTTCGCTGCCTTGTAAGTAATGTGTGGTCAGCCAAAGCAAGCTAAGAAAATCAGTACAGGAGTTTGGACTTTAGAGAGAATGAGAAAGAGTTTGAAAGGAGATGAGAGAAATATAGAGGATAAAAAATAAAAAAGGCTTTCGATGTTAGGAGCTAGTCGGGGCACTCGGGAGGAGTAAGAGTAACATATGTCACATTTATTAAAGGGGAATATTTCTACACATTAAAATTTTAATTTTAGTTGTTGAATAATAAAAAGAGAAACATTGGGTTTTTTAATTCTGAATTTCTCCAAATATTTTCAAATTCTCTGAAATAGGATGAAAAAATATTTTTTTACATTCTTTTCTTCCAAATCTTTTGATCTCTCCTAAATTTAATTTGGAAACACTACCTCTATGAAACTTGGCCTGAGTGGGTTGGATTCTAAAATGTTGTTGTGTCGGAATGGGATTAACCTGAAAGACATTCAATTCTTGCTGGATCGCTTCATCCTTCACTCACGGCATAAGACTCATCAAGTACTACGTCGTTTCAATATATAATAATAATAGTATCTTCACTCATTTCTAATATAAAAACATCAAACTCTGAATCAATCACAATCATTTCCCTTCACGCCCTTTTTTCCCGACTTCGTGAATTTCAGGTAAGTTTTTATCTGGTTAATCGCTCTCAAAGGTACCCTCTCTGTTAATTTAAGTAGATTAAGGTGAAGTTAATGTTAACGGTTGAACAAATTTAATAGGTAGGTGGTTAATAATTTTTTGAAAAAGTGTGCAAAAAGTAAAATTGGTAGATGATTATTGGTGAGAAATTTATTCTTTATTGATTATGATAATGAAGTGATTAATGTTTGACATTTTAAGGTAGTTGTTGATATTAAATACGCATTGAAAATTGATAAGTGACAAGTAAAAGTGGACAAAAAAATTCGATTAAGCGACATATAAAAGAGGAGAGAGGGAGTAATTGCTTTTAGGGTTTTGCTGCTGACTGACCAAACTCTTAGTTAACTGTTAGTGCTAGCCTAGGTTGTGCCCCAAGTTTCGGGAACTGTATAACCCAGTTTAGGTTTATCAAAACCAGTAATTTCATCATTACTGAAATCATATTGCAAGCTTGATCTGGTTAATACCATCTGCAGAGTGTTCGGCATGTGAAATCATTATTTTCAGTAGTTGCGTCCTTTGTAGTTCAGTTGTTTGATGAAATGCGTCAAAGAAACATCCACCTTATTATACTGTGGCATTCTTGATTTTCTGCTTGATTCATTTGCTTTTTTTTTCTTGGTTTTAATGATTTATCAGTCTGTCATTGAATCATAGATTTGTTTGTATGTGGTCAGACACCGGCACCGGCACCTGCAACTGTTTTTTCGAGAAGCAGGTACAAAGTGAACATGGTAATCAGTTATTTATTTAAGAGATACGGAGCGTATTTGAGGTCCAGATGGGAGAAGACTCTGCTTTGGGATCTTATTGAGCCGTATCGGCGCCCTAAGACATTCACCCCGGTCGTCATTATCTATGTTGCTGGGTTTTATACCGGAGTCGTCGGCGCAGCCATCACCGAGCAACGCTACAAGGTATGTCCACATTTTCTTATTGAAGCTTGTGTTCAGTAGTTAATGAAAACTTTTCCAGAGTGGTGAATTCATTGTCAAGGTTGAATTTTACGTTCCAGCATTGGGTGTGTTGATATTGATGTTGCGCTCTTGAACAGGAGAGATACTGGGAAAAACATCCTGGCGAAAATGTGCCTCTCATGAGGCCTAAATTCTACTTCGCACCGTGGAGAGTGATACGAGGAGAAGCCTTACCACCGGATCAAGGGAACGACTGATAACCGCTCTCTGATATGCTCTACAGTGTCTCAGTCATACTATGCTAGATGCTACTGGCTGCTAATTTCGATATGAATCGCCTACAATGTTCATATCAAAGTGAGCAAATAGAGGTGCTTCTCCTCCATGAGGGCACCGAGCATCTACAGCACAGAGCTGATTCTGGTATCATCTGTAATATGATGCGCTGAGTCCTGATAGATATAGTAATAACATAAATATTTCTATCTTGAAGAGATGAATAATTTTAATTTTTTAAGAATAAAACATATCTTTTGGGATTATTAAGAATAAATATTAATTATTATGTTCCACTTTTAATATTGTTTACCAAAACATTGGTTAATGTTTTTAAATGGATATTTTCATGGCCAATGACCGGAAGTCTATCAGTGGAGTGGAGCTAACCGCGGGGGTGGGATTGGATGAAATTTGGACAAGTATATTCAAATTCAACTCAAAATATTTTAAATCATATTAGAAAATATTTTTTTTTGAATTTTTATATAATTAATTCAGTTCAAATTTTAATTTTTTACTCTATATATAATTCAGATTTTAATTTTATAACCCAAACTTAACCAAGTCATGTCAATATAATCAAACGCAACGGACAATCCATCACAATTAAAAAAATGTTCAAAACTGAAGAAAAAAATGCTCCATATGACCTTGCTGGGGTTTGTAGTATTCGAACCTACTAGTGTCACTATAAATTGAGGAATCAAATCAAATTAAAGGTTGGGTATGATTTTGAGTATTAATGGTTCGTTTACAATTTCAATTTTTTAAAAAAATTGACGACTAATGGTTCTATTTGTTTCTTTATTTTTTCAAACTGAATCGAACCAAATCGAACCATTTTCCTATATTTTAGATCACATATAAAATTAATTAAAAATATAATACAAATTATTACTTTTATATTATTATTTATATAAAAACTTATATTTAGTAAATAAAATAGTAAATGTAGTTTACAAAAAAACTAAATTGATCTAAATTAAACCATACGGTTTTATTCAGTTTGCTTTCTTAAAGTTGGGATTCGGTTTTAAATATTCGAACCGTTAAGAAATGGTTCAATTTGAATTTTTACCAGTAATCAAACTGAATCACTAAACTCTTAGTTAAACCCAAGTTAGAGCTGACGGCTAGTTTTCTATCACAAATTAACCTTGTTTCTATCAATCTTAGCCGGAATTTGTTGTTTTTTTATTTGCAATTGTTTAATGTTATAACTCATTTTAAATGACCCGTTTTTAAAAAGAATAGGACCGTTACACTACCCTAAATCCAACGGGTAGTTTTCTGTGACTAATTACTTTCTCGCTTCCCCAATTCTCAGATTCCGATCACTCACTCTCCTCCTCATCCGTCGCTCCCTACAATCATCCCGGCGCCAGATCGACGCCCTACCCCAGCGCGCTGCCGCACACTGCTCCATCAGCGCTCAACTACCCTGCGGCGCCAGATCTGCTTCATCGATTCTAGGGTTTGGTAGGAGGAATTGATAGTCGATTGGTTATGAGTGTTAAGGCGATGGTGGAATTGGAATGCGACTCGGTGAAGATCGATGGTTCGTGCACTCCAGGGCCTGCTGTGGCTCCTCAGGCTCCTCCTCCGCGGCGGCCTAGGGTTAGGGAAGTCAGCTCCAGATTTATGTCTCCTGTTGTTCCGTCTTCCACCTCCTCTGGAAATCCGCATGTGATGTCAGATAGGTCGCCTCTGGTTAAGCACTCGGTACGGTCGAGTTCGGTGCAGAGGAGACGGGATCAGAAGGAGGCGGAGGTGTTGGGGTCGGCTGACGAGAACAGGTCTGATGGCGGTCGGAGCTCGCCGGTGGTTCTGAGGAAGCCTCACCGAGCAGCTGTGAAGCTTTTTAAGGAGAATATTGAAGGGAGAACGGAGCAGAAGAGTTTAGATTCTGATGGATTGTTGAGGTCTTCTGGAGGAATTGAGATTGTGTCTAAGTTTATGGCGCCGAAGAGACGGCCAGATACGCCGGTTGTGAGCAGTAGCTTTGTAAAGCTGCAGCAGAATAGATTTTACCAGTCCAGCAGCGCGGCTGGATCTGCAACTCCTGCTGCGGCAAGGCAGTTGCCGTTAGGAGTTATGCCATCATCTGTTCAGAACTCTTCAAAGGTTGCTGCTGCTGCTGATGATTCGGTGCTTCACACCAGTTCTAGGGACATCAGTTCCAGGGACTCAATTGCTAGTGACATTTCCAGCAGTACATGTTCCACATCTCCAATTCTGCTACAAAAATGCAGGACTCCGCGGCAGCCGCCCGATCAAGTGAGGTCCTCTATGCCAGAGTCCACTATGTCAATGACAGTGTCTAGTAGATATTTGGGAGACAGAACTGGAAGTAGGGGAGCAAGTGGCAGTTCCATGAAGACGTCTGCTTCTCCTTGCTGTCGATCCCTAAACATGTCTATGTTACATGGTATTCAGCATGGTCCGAATAATGGAAATAATCTACCTCCGCATCCGCCAGGTGCAAAGGCTGTGGGAGATGCCAAGGTAAAAAAGGTTAATAGCCAGCAAGAGAGCATTCATTCTCTAAGATTCCTATATAACCGATATCTGCAATGGAGGTTTAGCAATGCTAAGGCTGAAGCATCTATGCGCAGGCAGACTCAAGAGGCTGAGGTTAGACTTGCTTACCCTAATTATTTAGTTCTCATGAATTTGCCAGTAAAAGTGATCTGCTAAGATTTAGGTGGAAACAAGAACATTACTTTTGGATGTCCTGGCTAACATACTCATTTTCATTTATTTTTTTTACTCTTGAAGAAAATGTTGTATTCCCTAAGCATCAAGATGTCTGAATTGAGGGAGTCTGTTACAAGAAAGAGAGCAGAACTTGGATTATTTAGAAGATCAAAGATTCTTTTCTCTATCCTTGAAGCTCAAGTACAGCTTGCTACTAAACTGAACATTATTCCTTGTTTTCTATCTTTGTCAACTTTTTTGCTGTGATATTTACCAGATAAATCCTTGAAGTTGGCTGGATTCAAGATTTATGCTCATAATTGTTGCATTTTATTGGTTTCCTTTAGATGCCAGATTTGAACCATTGGGGCACCTTGGAAGAAGATTTTGGCACATCACTGTCAGAGATCATCAATGCACTGCTTAACGCCTCAATTCAGCTTCAAACTAGCGGGAACATAAAGGTTTACCATATTCTTCCATTTTTTTCGATTTTGTTACACCAGATAATCCTTGGCCTATTGAAAATTATCACTTTGCAGGTTGATGTAAGGGATTTCAGAGAAGCATTAAGTTCAGCTCTCAAAGTCATGGAGATGATCGAATCTGATGTCTCTAGCTTCATGCCAAAGGTATGATTCATTGCATCGAGTATATCATTGAACATTCTGAGGGACAAGTCTTATTTGTATCCTCTTCAAAAACCTGCTTGATCATTCAGATTTGTATCAGTCAACCACAATTTGATTTTTTATATCCACCAAAAAATAAATCAATATGTGATCTTTTGCTATATTGGCTGATTTTTTGACCCTGGTGTACCCAAAATTTTCATGTTGCTGCTGACTTTAGAGCACATTTTCGTATGGAAAGTACTTGCTGTACATAAATTAGTTCACTTCTCCTGGGGACTTTAGAATATACGACTATTTGCTTATTGTAATTTCACAATCTCATTCATTATTCTTATGGTTCGGGTAGGCTGTAAGCTGAAATAAATTGTTTGATGCAGGCAGCAGAGATGGACAAGCTTGTCTCAGAGCTAGCGAGAGTGAACAGCGTGGAAAGAAATTACATAGAAGAAAGTGGAGAAATGCTCTATAGAACGCATATGTTACAGGTTTGTCTCTCTCATCATGATCACACAAGGCAAGAGCCTGTCATACTGTTTTGAAGTGTTGTTGTAAGTCAATCTTTTCTACACAGAAAGCCACATGGGACTGAATTTGTCCAAATTATCCTCTGATACCCAATGTGTTCTCGAGCTACATCAGAATCATGTCTCTGATGTTAACGTGCTACAGCAATATCTCGGATCTACTAACTTATTTTGTTGTTTCTCTTATGTTCAGGTGGAGGAATGTAGCTCAATAGCTCAGCTAATCCAACTGCAGCAACGAAGACATGGCTGAACAAAAAGAAAGAAACAACAAATACCTAACTGAGCCAGCCAGCCTCCCACCTTTTATGCTGAAATGCACAAGTGAACATAGGCGACAAGAGACGCACCCATTCCAATACTTTTTTACATAACTGCGGCATAGCCATAGTGGCTTGGACCATTCTTGTATTCTTTCTGTGAAATCCTCGTATCTCATAGGATTTGATACATCTTGCGCAATGAAATTCCATCACTGAGTGTTCTTTTCTACTCATCCATTCAAATAGATTTTTCTTAAACAATGATTGAAAGAGTACTTAGCAGTATGCAACACTGGTGATTCAGTAGTTGTACTTTATTTTATTTTTGAAAGAGCTGAAAATTGTTTAAGTTTCTACAAGTGAGCAGGTCAATCCTACAGCAAGAAACAATAACATCACAATCCTAAAGACAAAGACTAAATAAATCAGAAACGCTCAGTGGTGGCAGGTTTGATACTTGGCAGTCGAAGTGAGAGTTGCAGGTAAAACCCATCTCACTCTTGGGTTCCAACAGCTGCAGTGGTGTTTGAGCTGTAAGCAACATCAGCAGAGGAAGTGTCGATGTCATTCAGCCCTAGTTCTTCATTCTGCTCCCATGTCCTCTCGTACTCCTCAACTGATGCATCAATAATAAATTTTTTAGATCTCCAGCAAAGAATAACTCACTACTTATTAAGTAAACTATGAACTTCCTGCTTAATAAATGTATCTCGCTCATAAGAACAGATAAAAGAAATGCAGCCTCAAGTTTAAAGAACATATCCTCAGTTAAAAAGCGGATATCGAGATCTACAGTGTTACATCATCAGTGTTCCACAAATTATTCAAGGATAACCTGAATCCACCCAAGTCATATATTAACCCTAGCACAGACTTATAGATATTTCCAGGATTAAATATAACTTAACCCCCCATCAGATATTTTGCGTTCAATTTAGGGGTTAAACAAAACTTTAGAAAGTCGCAGAACATACGCTGCTATTAAACGGAAATGTTGTAATTGAGGATGAGAATCGAGATAGAACTTACAAGACAACTGCCTGTCATCCTTAATATCATCAGTCACAGGTGCAATAAAAGAATTCGCCAATGCATCATCCAGAATCAAAGTCCAAGGCCTTTCCAGGGTTAAGAGCTGCATTAAACCATGTTTTGTCATGAACGACATATATATTGAAATGGAAACAATTGACGGAAAGAATCTCTCACATCCAGAAATGTTGGTCTCATAAATCACTCATCAACCAGAATTCACCGGCTTACAGAAAGCACCACTCATCATCCTTCAGTCAAAAGATAACTTTACTTTTTTTTTTATATCTAAACTCAGACAGAGTGCAGTCAATGAGACAGTATACCCTGTCCAAACGTGATCGGAAATCAATCCATTTGTTTTTTCTTTCCTCCTCCAGACTGTCTCCAAATGTAAATCCATGCACTCTTTCCAAGCCTGCAAAAGGGTGGTGGAAATAATGTTAAACGGACAGCAGAAGCATAATGGTCGACTGCTGGCAGTTTAGATGGTTCCACACATCTGCAACCATAATATATGAATTAACCATTAACATTGGTGTGAGTGTTTTCATCTTATTATAAGACTAGTACAAATGCAAATGGATATGTAATTTTCAAAGCATGTGAAACTATAAAAAGAGACAGGTGCTATTGTGTGCAATCCTACATGTGGTTATTACAACAAAAAAAATAATCTCCATCGTTTTGTCACCTCAGCGACAAAAGTTAAATTGGAGACTATACAAGAAAAGTGTCGTGACCCCAACATCATGAAACCTGAATGACAGTTAACAGGCAGCGAAAGATGAGCCAAAGTAATAAGACATCAACAAACAACTACCAGCACCAACACTTACTTTCACTGATTTTTGTTATCAAACCTTCTACTGTAGTAACAACCCCTCCCAATGTCCCACTAGCCAGTTCTAGATCAATCTCCGGGATTATCACACTAGCCGTGTCTGACTGGGAAAAATAACATCATTTATGGTCAGTGACAGATAAAAAAATAAAGTCATATACATGACTAAGAAGGTAACAACAAAGGTTTCAATGCAGGCAGACATACTATACTCTGTACAACATCACAACATGATGGTGTGCAGTGCAGATTAACAATGTTTTGAAATCAGTTGAATAGCTAGCGAGTCGAACACCATTATGATGGTGGTTCACTTGATAATGAACTATGGTAGTCAAGAACAACCTGGTTTGTTAAGTATCTAAGGTGAAGTGAATGTAAAAACTTATCTTATAGCCAAGCAAAACCTGACTTCACAAGAGAAAAAAAATTGTGGTAAGTAACAAAAAAACAAGGCAGGACAAGGGGTGTTCTCGCACTCATTTATTTGTCAATATTAAAGGTTTGCAATGACCGGAATAATTTCATTCTTTCTATCATGCAATAAATTATGTCTGATACCTGCGAGCTACACCAAGAGAGAGCACTACGACACAATTAAAATATAGAACATTTTTTTATTCATGAAAAGTTCCTCCTTGCCTTTATCAAGTCACGGCTCAAATCCTTGATGTTTTCCACATGGACTGAAACTTTTTTTCCTTTTTCTGGAATTCTGCCACCAGGTTTCAACTGTGCATCAAACAAGATAGCTGTCACACAACATACATATTTAATTCTCATAAATCTAATGAAGAACTACATTACCTCCGAGTTACGGTAGCCACAGGAGTCACAAGAAGAAGCCATCACAATCACTTCTTGGAAGTATGGAATCTCTGGTACTAGTCAAGCTTAACAAAAATGTAAATACCCAAAAAATACTGTGAAATATTAAACATAAAACCAACATAAAGACTGATCAATTCAATGTCATGATGAAGCGTCTTATAAGGGAATATGAATACTCACCTAAATGAATTTGCCAGAAAAAAAATACCAGAAACTCAATTCATATTTTGAATACATGCAAAGAACACTGATACAGATTTAAGGGACACCCAAAATAATTAGTACGAGGATACTAGTAAGGTACATTCTTGTTTCACAACTTGTGGCACAAGCACCGCATGTTGAAGGGAATGTCATAACCTAATAAACCGAGCAGTCAGAGCTGATATGCAAAACAAAAGATGAACAAAATTAGGCGTTAGTCAGAAAGAAGTTATACCATACCTCCTCAGGTGCGGCATACCTAAGTATAGCATCGGCTATTTCAGAACTATTGCTCTCCGCAATAGCTCTATGACCTGCAAAGGCCCCAACTGACCCATGTGGTAAGTTTGTTTGGTCCTGTCTTGTGGCTTCTCCTGGGTGTGAAGAATCAGCAAGATAACCTAATAATACTTGTTGCTCAGGAGTTCTCTCATAGAATTTGATAGTCAATGATGGATCTGAAGATGGAGCATACCTAAGAAAAATGAAATCAAGCAGAAGAGGTTCAGATTATCAATTAAATAAAATCAAAAGCTTCAGGTCTGCTAGGCAACAATAGGCTAGAAAGCAAAAAGAAAAAGAAATAATGGGAAAAGAGAAAGAAGAAAAAAATGAGAGGCAATGAAGGTTCATAGAGGTAACCCCAATTAAATGAGTAGCATAGGGGTAACATACGGGTTCTCAATGAAGCTGTTTCCAGCGGGATCATCCAAGATGAATGTAAATGACGACTCTCCTGCTGCACAAGCTTTGAGCTTCAACACAAACTCATCAATGGCTTTAGCGGTCTCAGGGTCCACTTTCTAAAATATCCACCATAATTTTATAAGCAACTAAACGGAGAATGTGACTTAAGAGATACAGGACAAATGTAAAGAGAACCTTTCTTTCCACCTGAAGAGCCAGCAATTCATCTGCTGCTCGTGTCAATATGCCTTCCACCTTGTTACAAAAATAAATTAAAAAAATTTAAATTCTGAGAGAAATCCTCTTAATAGAGAATGAGAAAATTTCCTAGCAAACAATAAAACAATCTAAAGGTAAGAAATTGGGCTAAATACAAAAATATGATTTACATCAAGCTTCTTTTTTCTATTCCCTTTGTCCTTGCACAGCACGTCAGAAAATGTATGAGCTGTTGCATTTTTTTTTTTTGACAGGAATGTAAATATATACAGCAAGCGTACCGAGAATCTAACACCTAATCCCCACTTTTGCACCTTATGGTGCCACTAATCCAGAGCAATTTGGCTTATATAAAACATAAGTGGTGGCAACACTCGGAGTAAAGTAGTTAATAGCCAAATCATCATTTCTTTTTCTTCTTTACTGGTTCATCACTAATCTGTGTTCACCCATCAAAATCAAAGGTTGTTCTTCCAATCCCCGAAGAATGTGCAGCAGGAGACAAGATATTCAGTAAATATTTAGCTTATTTTAATGTAAAATTGCAATTACTTGTTTCATATTCAGCAAGGGAAAGGGAATGCACAAGTCCCAAAGCATATAAAGGGAATGCACATGTCCCCATAAATTCATTGGGATTGACAGTCTTATGCAGTTTGATATACCACCTAAGTAGTGGTGCGTGCAGCCCAATCATAAATTATTTGTGATACATAACATCGGTAGAGTTATGTATATGAAATAAGGACAATAAAAACTGATTTCAGGTGAAAACTCAAAGGTTCTACCGTTGACAAGGATCCACGTTGAGCCTCAGGAGGTATCTCAAAATCTAGTTCTGGAATCTGCACGACTCATTAAAGAAAAATGTTAGAACTACATCGGCCTATACATGAATGTGTATATGGGGTTATTCAGTAAAAAAGGAAGGGAAGACTGTCTGGAAAGTGGAAACACAAACTGAAATTTTTGTATATGAAACTAGCCAATTTATTTTCACATAATGAAGTAACCAGTTATACAGTAAGAGCTGCATAAAATAATCCCAAAGATGATGAAAACATATTAGGAACAAACACACTCACACTCAACTTCCCACGAAGATATGAGTGCAAATTAACACGAAAGACTAACGGCTTGAAGGGGAATTACCTTTATAGTAGCTGAATCAGATTTAACCACTTGTCGGTTAAGCACCTGCAGAAGATATTGATGTTATTTGATCTTCAATGAAAAGAAGCAAATAAAAACCTGAATACTCAGCTTTTTACAATGCAGGGTAAAATTATGCATGTTTTCAATTAGGGGACAATTATAGATTTATAATATATAAAGTCAAGTGTTTTGAACTGAAAACCTTTTCTTCATTTGGGGCCACGGCCAGAGTGTATTGACATCCTTTCGGTTGAAGCTCACCAGCGAATTCGACTCCATTATTCCTATGGTATGAATAAAAACATGAATTATAACATATACAAGCAGCTCAACATTCAAGCATAGGATCCATAATCCAAAGTGAAACTTAATGAAATAAAGAAAAACCCTTTACCTCTCTCCACAATGCGGGCATTCAAATGCTGACAACAGTACCTGCGATGCAGACGAGAAAGGAAAAAAAAAAGCTCTGAGCTGTTAGCGTTGAAGTGAGATTAGAAGTAGGCTTTGTAAAAAACAAACCTTTCTGAAATTAGGGATTATAGTCAGCAAAAATCTGGTCACGCCCTGTCCATGCAATAAAAGAGAGTAAAAACCAACGAAGCAGAAGGGTATGCGTGAATTAAAAATTGAAATAGAGAGGAGAGTTTGGGTGGCGGTTACGTTCTCGTTGCAGCGCATACACAGACTTTCGACCTGGTAGAGAGGAGCGTCGGTGACATCCTCGCCGGAGACGGCCTCGACGACGGCTCTCACGTCCACGATTTCATCTCTGCTGCTCGACATTCGTCTTGCAGTTGGTTGTGCTTCTTTCCAATTCGCCGCGCTTCTGCTTCTGCTCGGGTCTTCCAAAAGCTTCCAGAGCGACAAAATTCCCCAAAACAAAATTATCGCATATATATATTGGAGGGATCTGTAAACACCTTTTTCGTTGTAAATAGTGGACAAATCCTTGAGACACATCTAAAAGTGAGATTTTCTAATTGAGAAACTACAAATCTAATGGATAAAAAATTTTAAAAGATTCAAAAAAAAAAATTAAAAAAATTATTTTTAAAAAAAACACAAACTAAAAAAAATTAAAATTCCAGCAATGGTGAATTTCAGGTTCACCATTATAAGGAGGGTAATTCACGCAGAAACTTCTTGATATTTTTGGTTATCATAGTGCATTTATATTTCATTGACATAAAAAACAGGCGAACTACGATGAATATGATGGTGAATATACAGTTCACCAATACAGAAAGTTCACCGTCATGGTGAATTTACAGTTCACCGATACAACTAGTTCACCACTATGGTGAACAAACAGTTCACCAATACAAAAATGATATAAACTCATCAATCAACATAATATTAACAATTTCTGTTCACCATTTGGCTTTGTTAGCTAGTTTCTGTTCACCATGATGATGGTGAATAGATAGTTCACCATGATGATGGTGAATAGATAGTTCACCACCATGGTGAACAGATAGTTCACCAATACACATGATGATGAACCTCCACACCTTTGCTTAAAAAGATATTCAAACTTCCCGTAAGTTTTGTCTTCTTTCCTACTCCACTTAGGATTGAAAATCAATACAGATAGGTCATGCAAGTCTCCATGAATAGATACAACCGTCTTTTAGTTGGCCATGAATATGAAGATATTTTAAATCAGTTGCAACCTTTACTATCTCTACAATCTTGTTTTCAATTTCAAAGTCAGCAATCAAAGTAAGAAAATGCACCAGTTACAGCTCATAAGCTGCTACAAATTGAGAATAAAAAATAAATAACACGCTCTTTAGAAATCAGTTTGTGGTCACAAGCAAAGGCATGGCGGCTGCATAAAGATGTTCCGGGAAAGGACGGGGAAAGAAAAGTTCGCCATATGAATCAAGTTCAGATACAATTTGTACATCTCCGCCATCACCACCGATCGATGTGACTATTCCTCTGAAAGATGAGTATATAATGTTGGCAAGTGAAACTACTTCTCTTCATCATCCACAAGACCCCAAAGTGAAACAAACTGTATCCAAGCAAAAGAGAGAAATTGATTCTAAAGTCCAAACTGCTCCATCTCTGCCTCCTCGGTTGCTACCACCGCCACTGCCATCTCCATCCCTCCCTCCCTCAACAATTTGCAACCCAGATCAGGCCTCGAAGAAATAATGAAAAAAAAAGCCACGAGAGAAATTGCCGTTATTGGACCCAATCTACAAGCGGAAAAAGAAGAAAGATCAATTAGAGCAACCGCAGCAGCTAGGCAGGGCAAATTTTGGAAATCATTATGTAATATATCACAGCTCTTTCGTGAAACCAAAGTTCACTTTAACTTACCAACTCTGCCTGCATCCATCTCTACCTCTGCCGCCGTTATCTCAATGAACATGAAACATTTGGGGCTATGTTTCTTTTCTTGGTAAGCTATTCCTCTGATGCTTATATAAGTATCACCTCCTTTACTATAAAATACGTACACTCAAACATCAGAAATCAAAATTTCGGGAAGCTTACCTCAAGAATGTTGCGATCCAAATAGGGGACGATGATAGAATTCTCTGGCTTAGCTTGTCTGCGTTAGGGAGGATCAGAAATTTGTTGGGGTTCGAATCCATGCCCGATCTGTGTTGTTGCGATCGATTTAGGATAATGAAATTCAGAGGAGATGACGACGCGGGAGACGAGCCAGGAGGGAGTGGCGCCGAGAGCGAGCCGTCAGGCGTGTATACAATATTCTTTTGGCCTCTAAATTGGTCACCGATAGCTCCTTCATGCTCAATTCCTAACGATTCCTCCCTCTCTTTGGTCGCTTCTGCAAATTTTCTCAAGATATTTTGACCGTGGGAGTTGAACCGGTTGAAGAATTATTATAACCATTAGATCTAATCATATTAAAGGCCATGATTAGTCCACTATTTACAATGAAAAACTTATTTACATTTGATCCCTCTTCTATATATATTTATATATATATATAGTAGGGACCGGTGTGAACACTTAAGTTGTGAAGAAAGTGTAAATGACTTAGGACCAAACATTTAGTTTCCTTTTTAAATTTGTTTATTAAACTCTATTAATTATTTGAAACTCATTAAATATGATAGATAGATATTGAAATATGTAATCATGTATTATATTAAATGTCTTAAATTTTTTGAATCATCATTTGGATCATTAAAAGATAAAGTTTTTTTTTAAAATTTTATGTTCATTTTTCAAATATTTATATTTTAAATAAATATTCACTATTCAAGTTCACGGTCACATATTCAGATTAAAATGGCGTCCACGGTTAATTTCCGCTTCAGAAATGTTCACTGTCGTTTTGGACATGTTCACTGTCGATTCGGGCATGTTCACTGTACATATTCACTGTTCACTGTCACATATTCACTGTCATCTCAGGTCCGTAAATCATCTTAGACCTCCAGAAACTGCTGCGATGTCGAGTGTCCGTTCCATTAGTTGACAATAACAACTTGTTCACTGCCAAATCCTTGCACACCCACTTGAAAACCAACCGACAAACAATTAAAACCAAGCAAAAGATAATCTTTGCTTCAAAGACCCTAACTTTTCTTCATTGACGCATTTCAGCGAACAGTAGCTACTCAGTACCACTAACCCACAAGTTAACACATACAAAAAAAACTCAAATTCGAATCAAAACCTGCGACCAAACTCAGCGAAATAAAAGATTATATGAAAAGAAACTATTCTAATAACTATTTAAATTACCTGTAGACAAACAAACGATTCTGATAGATCTTTGTCAAATCAGATTTTTATAAATGCTCCGTCGTTTTTAGAACAGAATCATCGTCCGACTCATCAGTCGCGCGATCTCAGCACTGACACGGCTATGTGCGCAGATCTGGTGAAAGTGAGGGACAAATGGACCGCCATAGATCTAGTCAGATTTGGCGAATTAACCTGCTCCTACGAAGACCTATCATGAATCTCGTACATTGACGCAACGACGGAGTTTACGCGATGAGATAAGCTTGGTGAAAGAATGAGAAGAGAAGGAGTGTCGTTATGTCGTTGGAGAAGGGGGGAGAAAGGCCGGTGAAAGGAGTAGAGATGCTGACGGGTGTTTATGGCTTGAAGAGAGAGAAAGGAATTTAATCGGGTGAGAAAATTATGGAAAGTGAGTGTAGATAATTACTGATTTGATTATGAGGAGAGAATATAATTATGAGATATGGTATTATTATCTTAATAATTAAGGAAATCAAAATGAATAATGACGAATGTTTTGATATCTTATTTGATTAGTCAATATTCATCCACAATTTATCCTCATCTTAAAATGTTCACAACTGATCCAAATTCTATATATATATAGGGGAGGGATCCGGTGTAAACACATGTTTCATTGTAAATAGTGGACAATTCCTATCCACTCATTTCAACAAGATCCAAAGATAAGATAATCATATTTTTCTAATTTTGAGAGATTTTAAATGTAATAGATAAAAAATTAAAAATAAAAATAATCAATTAAAAAAATTAAAGATATAAAATAAAATATAAAAATGATGAAAAATTCCAGTTGACAAGTCATTTACCACTTGGATTTGTTAGCTGGTTTCTGTTCCCACGATGATGGTGAATTTTTGGTTCACCATTGTGGTGAACAGACAGTTCACCAAAATAAATCTGCATTACCTGAACGGCAAAATCAAAAATCAAACTCATCTCCATATCACCAAAGCTAGATACACCTAACATAAAACGCTATCCCACCATGCCTCACCATACAAACCACATATCTGAATTCACTGCAACAGTGAATCGTGAATTCACCACATATCTGGAAGTCATTGTAATAGTGAACAGTGAATTCACCACATATCTGGAATTCACTACAACAGTGAATTATGAATTCACTACATTAGTATAACATATAAAATCATATATCTAGAATTTTGAGAGAGAAAATAAAATTACATCTGGAAATGCATCAAATCAATCTAAAAATAAAAGCTCTTGCACCTAAAAATCGGATCTGGTGAACAAACAGTTCATCAATCCAGATATTATATCTCGAAAGAGATTTTTCTTCCTCTATGCAAATTGAAAGGCTATTGGAAAGATCCAAAGTTCATCAACCCATCAAGAAACACCTCATCCTCATCAAGAACCCATACGCTTAACCATCAACACATAGCATGCAATTTTCTCATTTCTTCTAATCCTAAAACATTGGACAGTGTACTCCTTAACAGTATCACAAAAGTTTTTTCAAAAACTCATAGTCCTTAACCTTCAAACCACTCTCGAGAAGCTGCATTGCCTGGTCTCCTCTAACAGTCGCATAACATGCAATCTTCGAATCCCCAAAGATGGGACAGTGTACCGGGCTAATCATCATATAAGAAAATACCAAAAATCAAAAACATACACACAAAAGAACCCTATCACAATCAAACACAAGCAGACCAAGCCCAAATCCATCAACACAAGTCATAATAAATTAACTGATATTCATTGTCATTTAGAGAAAAATGACAATAAAATCAAATCAATCACCAAGATAAAGGGTATAATTAGGTAATAATAATCATCATATCAACAAAAGGAAAATAGCAAAAAAAACTAACATGTAAGTAAACCATAACAAGTCAGTCAACAAAAATATCCTTGAAGATAAATGTATCAAATATTATTATGTGACTTATGATTGTTTTGTGACAAAAAAATCAACTGCTGAAAATTTGACTTAAGTATCCGTTTTTAAAAGGTGATTAATATATTTATCTAATTCAGTGACTACTTTTCTACCAATTTCACTCAAGTGGAATATGGTATTAATAGGTGCTATACATTCTAACCCAAATAAAATTTCTCATGCAAACTTAGGATAAGGCAAAAGTACCGTTAATGCACAATCGACTCTTGTCATGAGCACCATACTAGGATGTGCTACTGCAGGTCCATTAAAAATTTCTCAATCTGCAGTGCAAGTCCCGTAGCCATGGTGTGCAGATCGCGATACTCAAGCTCTGTTTGAGCTTAAAATTTAAAAGAGCAAGACTTTTAAAATATAGTCACTCGTGCATGTATCAAGGTTGATTTATATCATAACATTAGCGTACTATTAATACTGAGTTGAGGATTCACCCATGGTGCTAGAAACATCACCACCACCATAGAATATAGCATGATCATCACTCCAGCCCTCGCCATACCCATTCACCAACGCACCCAGACTGAGAAACCACACCAAGAAGAACTTAGCAAACCCAACTTTTTTTCTCAACAAAACCTAGAAAAAAAAATCAAAATGTCACCATTTTACACACTCATTGAAACATTTCATCAAACAGTGAGTTTTAGGAAAATCAAACATACCAAAACTAATCAGGCTAGTAGACAAGTCGAGCATTGA
>NQLW01000351.1:43946-80404 GCA_002312845.1 Kalanchoe fedtschenkoi | reverse complement strand
TTTAATTTTTTAATAAAATTTATTTTTTATTTTATTTATAAAATAAGAGACATATTTTATTAATAATAATAGCAATATTAATTTACATTATATACAAGTAAATTTATATATGTTCTAAAAATGTATTGAAATTGTTTGATATAATTTGATTCGGTAAAATAAAAAATAAAAAATCAATCCAATTCATATTAGTTGTGATTTTTCTGAAATTGGTACAAAACCGTTAACACATACTCTCTCATTCCTCTAATACATGTCGTTTAAGATTAAATTGAATATATTAAGGTGAAGTTAATGTTAGCGGTTGAACAAATTTAATGAGTGAGTGGTTGGTGTGTTTTTTAAAAAATTCGTGCAAAAACTAAAATTGATAGATTATTACTGGTGATGAATAATTTTTTATTGATTATGATAAAGAAGTAATTAATGTTTGATATTTTAAAATAATTATTGATATTAAATAAGCATCAAAAATTATTAAGTGACAAATAAAAATGAATAAAAAATTCGATTAAGTGACATGTAAAAAATAACAGAGAAAATATACGAGATGGACCAGACCGCAAGCGAGGTGTCATGAGCCACTACGAGACAGAATATGGCGCTAGGGGTGCACACGAGCCGAGTCGAGCCGAGTAGTAAAGTATTCATGTTCGTTCATTCAAAATTTCACGAGTTCGAGCTCGAGCCGAGTATTAACGAGCTTTTAAAATACATGATCAAGCTCGGCTCGTTTAATTTTAACGAGTTCAAGCCGAGCTCGAGCTTTACTGGAGCATTTGGATTGATAAAATATGAAATTTAATATATATGATAAACGAGTGTTTAAACAAGTTTAAACGAGTTTTAAATGAGTTACTAGTTAAAAAATCTTTTTATTCACTAGTAACGTTATAAATTTATACAAAGATTCGTATTTGAATCTAAACGAACTGTAAACAAGTTTATATGGAGCTTTTAAACAAGTCCATAAATGGGTCGAATACCTCATTGTTTATGTTTGGCTCAAATGATAGACATAAGTCACATCCCTTTCATTTATGTTAGAAAGAATTTATGTTAATTATTGTAGTCATATTCACTAATTTCGAAATCTTAACTTCTGTTACGATAGATTAACATGTTTGAATTTGAGGTACATTCTAACTTATGTCGGTAAGTCCTCGATCTTTTTAATAGAGTTATCAAGCTTCTTATCGAGCTTCTTATCAAGCTTCTTATCAAGCTTGTTCGCGAACATAAACAAGCTGATCACCTCCTTACTCATGTTCGGCTCGTTTATTAAACGAGCTTATAATTATTGTTCGTGATCGACTCGTTTATTAACAAACGAGCTTTGATCAAGTACTAACCGCGCTCGTTCACGAGTAGCTCGCGAGTACATCGGCTCACTTGCAGCCTTATATGGCGCCGTCACTTGTACGCGCCCTTCTCCTGGCCACATCTCGGCCCAACTGAAGAACGGGTCCAATAATTTCAGCCCAATGAACAATTGGCCCATGTCTAAACGGCGCCGTTTGAAGAAATAAGACTGGGTTGACCTCTCGTTGATCCAAGTACCCGGTAGCGGACAAAAATGGAACGACAGCTCGTAAATAAACTAGTATAAAAAGTGATAATAATTGCGAAAAAGAAAGTAATAATTAATAAATAAAAACTGTGAAGGCAGGAGAGAGAAAGATGAATTGAAATCTTCATCATCATCATCGTCGGCTAGTGTACAAAAATAATCAGGTGCAAGAACGGAAAAAGGAACATTTTTTTTGCTGGATTTTTCGAGGATTTGGGCTGTAATTATAACGTCTGGATTTGGTGAAGTGGTTGCAAGCTACAGATTCAGCTATTCAGCTTTTTTGCTTTCTCTCATTTCCTGGCTCGTCTTGTGGGTTGTTTTTGCCGAAACGGTGAGCATTTTGGTACTGGGTTTTGTTTAGTTCAGTTG
This sequence comes from Kalanchoe fedtschenkoi, assembly GCA_002312845.1. Taxonomy (NCBI): domain Eukaryota; kingdom Viridiplantae; phylum Streptophyta; class Magnoliopsida; order Saxifragales; family Crassulaceae; genus Kalanchoe; species Kalanchoe fedtschenkoi. The sequence continues at coordinate 78,462 of NQLW01000351.1, read as the reverse complement.
TGTTGTTTGGCTGGTTTGGATTCGTGGCTCCGTTCGTAGCTTCTGGCTTTGATTCCTGCTGTTTTGGGTGCTGGAAAGTTTTGATTTTTAAGTTTGGATTTTTTGCTCAGCTTGGAGTTTAGGGTTCTTGTGTTTGTCTGAATTAGGCTTAGAGATGTAGAATGGACTGGTGAGGATGTGGGGAGTTGATTTAGGGATCTGGAAAAGTAGGGTTTGCTGTCTGAAATTACTTTTTTTTTTTGCTTCCTTTTTGCATGATTGTTTTTTGATAGAGAAGGATCATTCGTGATTCAACTTTTGTTTATAGCAGGTGAATGTTCCTTGATTTCTTAAGATTTGAGTTTGGACGAGGATGGTTTGGAAATGTTAGGAATTTTAGAGATTTGAGAAGTGGGTTACTGCTTCATCAATTCATAACTGGACCTCTCTAGGATCATATACAGATTGATCACAGATCTTGCAACCGAAATGTATAGCTGAAGAGTGGGATACTGTAGAGGGGAAGAGTTGGAGCTTTAGGTTTTGATTGGTCCTTACTCCTTACTCCCTATCCGTTTATCTCTCGAGTTTGGTGCGATCAGGAGTGTTATCTGCATCCATTTGGTATATGCTAACATCAAGTGGGACACACCAGAAAGCTTGTAAATCCATGGAAGGGGATTTTCGTGTGAGGTGAAACTCAAGGCAGCTGTGTTGGTAATAGAGTTTAGGTATTCTAGAATAAAAGTTTCAAGGAGCAGCTTTCATAAGCATTCGCTGGATGAAGATAATTGACCAATTTATCAACTTTGTCATTCGACCACCTAGGTAATGATGTTGTTCAGAGTTATCTATTTGCTTGCGATAACAGCGTTGTTTTTGTAATCTTGTACAGTTCGGCATGTTGTTGGTTAGTTCTGAGTCTGCTATCTACCTTTAGATGTCTTTCATTATTTTTTTTTGGAATTAGGTGATCTATCCAAACAGAAAACTACTTCCTTTTCACTTTATTACCTTTTCTCATGTTTCATACTCTTGTCAGTCTCGTACCTGTTGTGTTTTTGTCACTTACGCCACACCATTCACAACATGCAGGGCAGAGTATAACCCAGACCAGTATTTATGGGAAAGGGATTTTAATTTGGCCGGGAGAGCATACAAAAGGCTAGACGTAGAGGTACCTTGTTTATTCATCTTTATTAACAGCATATTGATTCTCTCGGGCTTTCATTGTCCATTTTACTATTGTTCTCATTTGTGTTACTTATTTTGCTCCAGCTTACAAATTCAAGAGGTCACACTTTACAATGCAGTCATTATGTACCATCACCTTTCCCCGAAAACACTCCTCTTCCTTGTGTTGTATATTGCCATGGAAACAGGTTTCTACTTAGGATCATTTATGACATGAACATCATAAGTTTGCATTTCAAACAACATCCGTTTTCATTCTGTTTGTGAATTTCAGTCTAATTCTCAATACAACCAATTAAGTTATTTTCTTTCTCGATATTCATCGAGTCTTTGTGGCTTTGGTTGTTCAGCGGGTGTCGTGCAGATGCCAATGAAGCTGCTGTGATTCTTCTCCCATCCAACATCACTGTCTTCACTCTTGACTTCTCCGGCTCCGGCTTGTCTGAGGGTGACTATGTCAGTCTCGGCTGGCACGAAGTATGCAACCATCTATTTAGTAACAGTATGACTTGTGTAACTTCCTTTCATGATATTTATAAAATGTTCTGTTATATACCAGAAAGATGATCTAAAAGTAGTTGTTTCTCATCTAAGAAACAATGAGCAAGTTTCACGCATTGGCCTTTGGGGAAGATCTATGGGCGCGGTCACAAGGTACTGTTGCTCTTCATCCCTACATGGCCAGTTCCTATACGTATCTCAGTTTATTTAAATCTTATATTAGATTTAAATTATTATCATCCCATGTTCCTTGGCATTTCTTAATTGGATGGCGCTTAAAAAAGTTATCCCTATAGCAGTTGAGCTTTTTGTTTGACAAGGCAATGAAGTAGTTATTCTTATTCTCGCAATCGTTTATTTCCTTAGTTAAGCATGAGCCGTAGACTTCTAATATGCATACGGCATAACGTTGCATCTGAAAGTGAACCTTTTGCGTATTTACTTTGTTATTTGCTGCAATTTGTATATTCAGCCTTCTATATGGAGGAGAAGACCCGTCTATAGCTGGTATGGTTCTGGATAGCGCATTTTCAAACTTGTTTGATCTGATGATGGAGCTTGCTGATGTATACAAAATCAGGCTTCCCAAATTCACGGTATCTCCTCTCGTCCCATTACTTTTCTCGCCCTTATCAATACTCTGACCGGGAAAAAATAACATAACAAATTAAGCCAAACCTTTGTCTCTTTACTCCTATTTTATACTTATGTGATCGCTCTCCTACGCAGTTTTAGATTTTCAGTATAGCATAATTACGTGTATCCATGTCATCATGCTGTTTTATGGACCAGTTGTCTCCTAGACGTGCCTAGAAATTTCTTAGCTTGCCATTTGTTCCCATATAGTGTTCTGAAGACTTCTTAGCTTGCTAGTTGTTGGTCTTAAATAACTGCCATTATTGACCCGCTTGATTGTATTACGAGCATTTTCCTTTTCGATCAGGTTAAGATGGGATTGCAGTATATGCGTCGTGTGATTCAGAGGAAGGCAGAGTTTGATATAATGAGGCTCAACTGTATGCAGGTTTGTTTTGGAAACATGTAATGTTGCTCTACGTAGGATGTTTGAACAGATTAGTTTGCCACTTCATTCTTTATTTCGTGTCTTTCTTTTAAGGATTACATTCCTCACCTTTCTTGTAAAATTCCTTCTTTAATTATCGCGCTTCATATCATGTTACAACTGCAGGTTGCGCCCAAGACATTTATTCCTGCTTTATTCGGACATTCTAGAGAGGACAAATTCATTCAACCACACCATTGCGACCTAATTTTTGAGTCATATGCGGTATTAGTCTATCCTAAATATTTGGTTCCATCTCTACTATGTGGTCTTATTTGCAAGAAATATATGCTTAGTTCTAATATGAAATTACGTTTCCGGCAGGGGGATAAAAATGTCATAAAGTTCGATGGAGATCATAATTCCTCCAGACCTCAATTTTACTATGATTCAGTCTGCATATTCTTCTTCAATGTCCTCCGTCCTCCTCAGGTTCCTTCTGCCTACTCTAGTCAGCTTGAGAAATATTACGATCTCGGGGACCTAAAGCTTAGTTCTAACATGAATGAGGTGAGTTAAGTTTGCTTCTGCTGGTAGTATTTTTCATACAGTTTTTTTAATATATCAGCTCGAGAGGCGCGCATATCTTTTGTGTAATTATCTATCTGATTTCTCCATGTTGACCGTTGCCAAGTCCATTCTCAAAGATGGGTCTGTAATGCATTTATTCTGCTGGCAGTCCCTGCTGTACGAGATAATAGCTAACTTTCAGAAGGCCAATAATGATCTTCCAAGCTCGTCTTCAGCTCTGCCTTGTGTTTCAAAGACCAAATCCGTAGTCGATTGCTTGTCTGAAGCCGCAGCACATCCTGATGTTGCCGTACTGATTTCTTTCCATCAACAATTTTCTCTTGTTTTTCAAACTATCAGCTACGTTACAATAATCGTCTTTTTTTCATTGCAGGGTAAGGTGCTCGATGAAGTCAGTAAGCTTGACAGTGGCGAGTCATCAGGACTGCAGGTGTTATCAGATCTGCTCCGTTATCAACCATGTACCTTTTTTGGGTTTTGAACGCCCCCATTTAACCTGAAATATATTCCAGGACAAGTCGAGTGATCAGATTGATGAATGCTATTCAAACTCGAGCTCCAACAGAGAGAGCTGGGGCAGATGCTCCTCATTCGGAGGAAGTGATGAAGAAGCCACGGCTAGACTTGGTAAAAACGACGGAAGTGATGAAATAGCTATTGATCTAGATGGACTAATAGTGGAAACGGAGGTATCTCTCTCTGGCATTATTTCATCTGACGATGAATTATTTTCATTTTTGCAGATGTGTCAAACAAACACATCTGTGACGCACTGGAATTCGATTGCGCCCTCGTTTTGCTGATTTCCCAGTTATCCAGCCTTGCCACCTTTCGCAATCTCGCTAACTAGCAGAATTTCTTTTCAGGAATTGCAGACCAAACCATCGAGATTTGCAAGGTTGCGCAAGCAGAAGTCAGACCCAGTCGACAAGAAGAATAAAGAGAAACAAAAGGACTCGCCCAAGGGTCCGAAAAAGACCAGACGCGAGAAATTGGAAAAACTCGAAGCCTTTAGCCAACGACTACGCCTCTGCATTTCCAGGCGAGCTAACTTCAGGAGGCAGTCGTCCTCGTAACTCATGCTGTAAATTAAATAGAACAGTAGCTCAGCTCTCACCCCGGCCGCAGATCACATAGCCATCTTACTCTCAGCTTCAGATGCTCGCTCGCCACCACATCTTTGCTTCTACATGTTTGATCCATTAGCTGCCGACATTCCATAGAAATTTGTTCCATAGCTTCTGATCGAGATAATGGTCTGGTATCATGTTCAATTTCAGTTTTTTCAACTATTTTATGTTCATATTGGCACCTTTATTACCTTGCTCTATTTTGATTTCTGTGGTCATAAAATATGTGATTTTCAGCTGATTGGAAACATCTTTCTATTTATGAGTCTGATTATTATATATTTTTCTAATTCTACTTTTAATTATTCGTTTTCTTTTAATTCGTCTCTGCTTATTGGTTTGTTTTTCATTTGATTTTACTTTTTGAGTAATGCAATTTTGAATTAAGGTTATGTTTTTGAATAACAATTTTGAAACTTTTTTTTTTTAGGGAAAGACCCTTAAAAGGGATTTCAAACTATGACAGCCTATCTATTTGCGACGTGAGCTTTTGAATTTGATAAATAAGGTGCACAAAGTATGTTTCTGTTGGCGCAATTAACCTTATTAAATAATGAGATATCATATTTGATAAATAAAGAGTAAAAAAATGCTTCTGTGAATGCAATTAACCGATTAAACACCGTCAATTAAGGGATGAGGAGTAGCTCAGTTGGTGAGAGCTTCATTTGAGAGGAGTTATAACTCTCGAATTCGAATTCTCAAGAGAGAAAGTGGAGAACCACTATTAATTCTTTAAAAAAAAAAACCGTCAATCAGAACTAACTAAACTACCAATTTTTTACCTTCTTGATTATGAGGATTACTGCAAAGCCGCCACAATCTTGCAATCCATCATCTCTTGTTTATTCTATGTGTCTCAACCTCCGCTCTCTTACACCTATCTCTCAAAAATCTTCTTTTTCTTATTCCCAGAGTCTTCCTTCAATCCATGATCTCCAAACCCCATTGTATCTGTCTTCATGATTTAATTGCACAAGATTTCTGAAGGCAGCTGGTTGTCCCGATTGGGTGTTGGTCCAAAAAATTAATGATGGACAAGTCACAATCAGACCGGACTCCTCCTCCGCCAAACCGGACTCCTCATAAAACTCTACATTCACAAGCCTTTCGACCCATTCGATTCGCTCAAGAAATTCTATAACTCCACACAAAATCGAGAGCTCAGTTTATGACGAACGTCGTATTTATTGGATGATGCGAAGTTTTGGTGACGTGTTAAATAGGTCATGACAACCGCGCTAGAAATTCAGGGATCAAATCTTAGGAGATTTGATCAAGAAATCGAGAGCTCAATTCATGTTCACGAACTCATATTGTAATAAGGGAAAATCTAAAGTTGCGACATACTAGGAACATTCACAACCATGTGAAAGAATTCACATTTTTAATGTTATATGTTAAAAATATGTCATAAGAGGATCAATTGTTCAACTTCATGTCGGGACATCAAGAGGGATTTAAGAGGATTAAGCATTTGCAACTCTTCAAAGCTATCCAAAAGGTTTAGGTTAGACCTTTGGTGAACCAACTTATCTTTGTTATAACGATAGTCAATGACAGAGATATAGAGGCTTTCGTAAACTCGGGTGTAACCAATTATGTGCAAGCTAGATTTGCTGTGAAATTGAGATTAATTGGAAACATTCGACGGCACAAATAAAGACAGTCAATTTAGAAGCCAAGGTTGTGTAGGGGATGATCCACGACCTTGAGATGGATATCAAAATTTGGAGGGGAAAGGTAAATCTGGTGGCCATGCCGCTTGGTGATTTTGATATAATTCTCAGGTTGGATTTTGTTTTGCAAAGGAATTTATTGACAACCTTATCGAGTGGGGCCAGGTGAGTGTTTGAACTCAAGTGGCAACTAACTGAACTGTTTGATGCATGTTTGATTCGACCATCTTTGTCACCTTACGGAGCGCTGGTATCATTCCAAAAGAAGACAGATGGAAGCATGTAGATGCGCATTGACTATCGGACACTAAACAAGGCGACGTTAAAGAACAAATATCTCATTCCGCTAACGACTTAATTTTTTTTATCGATACCAGAAACAGTGTGCTTCTCAAAGCTTGATCTAAGATTTGAATTTGGCAAATTAGATCAGAAAAGGGATGAGATCGATATGGATACTTCGGTTTTCTTGTTATGCCCTTTGACTTAACAAATTCACATGCTACTTTCTGCAATTTAATTATCTCCATGATCTATGATTATTAACCAGCTTATGATTGTCTATTTATATGACGTTGTGGTCTATGGTGAATTGATGGAAGAACACTTAAGGCACCTTCACCTAGTATTCACTCGGTTGCAGAAAAATTAGTTACTCCCTCCGTCCTCTAATACATGTCGTTTAAGTTAGATTTGAGTAGATTAAGACAAAATTAATGTTAGCGGTTGAACAAATTTAATGAGTGGGTGGTTGGTGTTTTTTTAAAAAAATTCGTGCAAAAAGTAAAATTGGTAGATTATTACTGGTGATGAATGATTTTGTTATTGATTATGATACAGAAGTGATTAATGTTTGACGTTTTAAGGTAGTTGTTGATATTAAATACGCATTGAAAATTGTTAAGTGACAAGTAAAAATGGACAAAAAAATTCGGTTAAGTGACATATAAAAGAGGACAGAGGGAGTATACGTGAAGAATGAGAAGTGAAAATTTTGTGTGACAACTATCACTTCTTAAGGCATTGGGGCTTTAGCCTGATAAGTGGCTAAAGCAAGATATCTCAGATCACATTGGTGGAATCCGGATAAGTTGGATACGTTCTTGGGTACTCAGGGCCAAGGCCAGAGGTCTGAAGGATTGGATCAGCAGTCTTGAAGAAGGCTGGATCATGGTACATTATTTGGAAGGCTTCAGCATATTTTGACTATGGGACAAGTCAACGGATTAGGCTCTCTGAGAGGCATTCAGACGGATCAAGGACTGGAAAAGTTATTGGCCAGCTAGCCACAGTGGGGAGAAGAGCTGAATTTAACCCTAAATCCATTAAATGACAGGCCTTGATGAAAGGGCAAGAGTCGCAGCTGTTCGGTTGAATCGCATTCCTTGAGATATAATGCATTCTTTAGAATCTTTTTGTGTACATAGGAGGTAGTTGTAACTATTTTGGCATCCATTTAATTTTCTTTTATTCTTTGACATTAAGACCAATAAAGCCAATCAAAATTCTCAAAGTTATCTATCTACCTTTTAAAATCGGGTCCAAACACTTAATCATTTCTGCTATGTAACTTATCTTCAGCTTTGTGACAAGCAAGGAGGGCTGCATATGGCGCTGAGACCATGATGCCTCGCAGAATCTGACTCTTCAAATCTTGATTAAAATTTCGCCTCGTAACAGCCTTTGAAATGAATATGAATGTATGACTACATTCATCCGTGACCATCAGACAGCGTATAGCATTGTGTTTTTGTGTACGATTGATACCAATGTGAAGCCCCGAATGTTCTTATCAATAGTTGAGAAGTGCCCATTTGTTGTTCTCTTTGCATTCATGAGAAGAGGTCAATAGCCAGCACCAGAGCAAGACTGATAACTGATAAATAAAAAATGTGGTTTTGAAATGTGAATGTTTGTAATCCATTTACAATCTGTAACCGTGTAGATATTTAGACCATCTTCTAGCCATGTAAGGATCATGATAATCCCAATTCTCAACGCTGCTAATTCTTCCTCCTATGACAGCGTCTCTGTCCCTAGCTTCTGCCTCATCATTCTTCTCTCCAACACACACTACTGTTTCACCTGTTCTGATACACTCATCGGTTGCATTATCAATGTAGCTGTATGCTAGGTATAGATGTTGGTACTCTGCCAAGTTTACAGAAATCCTCCTCTCTTCACCACCCCTAAGTTCTCCCAGCCTAACAATTCTCGCTTCATCCCCAACCCGCAACTGAGTTTCTCTAATCACACCACCCAGGACTCTTGTCAAAAACCCTTCAAATTCATGCATCACAAATCCATTGGACGTACCATAACCAAATCCAACATGAAACCGATGAATGGGGATGTGCATTTCCATTTCCATGGCACGATATGATCTGGTTGGATTGTCTGATAAATGCAAAATACAGAAACTTGGGTTCTTGTGTGTGCGATCCTCCAATACCTTTACTCCCTTCTTAAGCCCTTCAGCTGGATCAGCCTGGCCCATGTAAAAAAACAAGCGATCAATAACATGTAAAGCGGTTCTTCTCCCATAAGCTGTCATGCGTCTGAGAGGGAACACACGAGCTGCAGCCGATGAATTGGCTACAATGGCCAATCGATCAACTGATCGGAGAGAGGAAACAACCAAGGCCATTGATTGCTTAAGAAGACGAAGATGTGGTCCATTGGGGCTTGCTACCAGAACCAAGTCAGTGGGTTGCTGCGGTGCTAACTTCACTGTGAGATAAGCTCTACTGGAGGGGCATAAATAAGCAGCTCGCCCACTTGGTGAGTAGCTCTCTGCTGGTGAGACTAATGATGACGGAGTGGCCAGGTAGTGCCCATAAGGGTAATATGGTATTTGTCTAGGCACTTGCAGTGCGCGAGAATGGAAAGTGGGGTGATTCTGGCGAGCAGGTATTAGGGAGAACAGAAGCCTGGGATGGGTACCAGAATAGTGAGACTCTTGGTCAATAGGGTCATCATCATTGTAAGTTGCAGAGCGCAGGAATGAGCGTCTATGGCCACGGAAGGATGCTATTGAATCATCAAGGATTTGGAGGACTGGATCATTCTGTGTGTAGATTGGTGGATTCAGATTCCGAGGCAGTTGAGTCCAGTGTGCTCTGCAGATGGGACAGGTGACATTGCCATGCCTCACATTGGAAGAAATGCAGGCGAAGTGAAATGCATGACAGCACTGAGCAGTAAATATTGCCTGATCTGGGACATTGCTCTTGTTGCAACTCAAAGGATCAAGACATATTGCGCACAGGTTCTGCAATGTGAAGAAAGAAAAACTTACATCGTTGAATTGTTCTGCCTAATTGATTGATGACTGTACAATCTTTCAGCAAATCGATAGATCTCCAAACAAGATTATTTCATGCTACTTATTCAAGAAAAGTAAATCTCTGCTCTCGCAGCCATATTTCTTGTTTCTGATAGTTAAAATTATAAAAATCAGACACACAGGATCTATAACTTCTTGTCAGGTTCCAACTAGAGCTGAAGAACTTGGGATCTTTAAGTGATCTACACACTTTGGTCCACACTGCCCATGTGCCAGTGAGGCCAGAACAACCATAAGCAATGTTAAAGCTATCCTCCATGACTAGAATAATACAATTACGATGGTTTTCAGATCAGTGGAGTAGACGAGACTTTCAAATACGTTCATGCTGCATTACCAATCATCTGAAATTCAAACTCAGGACCAAAAGAAGAGCTAAACCTCCAGTCTCAATCCAAGACCGACACATACGGATTACAGACACGAAATCTACCCCCAAGGGCCCCAACCAAAAGGAGAAACAGTCAGCACTAAACTATTCATCAGAAATAAAGCAAGAAAGTATAGTAATGCCAACTAACAAAAGCATCAATAAAACAATACAGCACCAGGGAATAAAGTGTATCTATCTTTCTTTTCTGATCTTCCTACTCTTTATTCCCATCCACACAAATCAATCAACCAGCAACAGGTAGCTAGCTAGCAAGCTAACTAAAAGATGAGTTAACTGAACTCCTTCCTACCTTAGTAGCTAAGGAGCCGCAGCTAGCGCTAGATGCGGGTTCCTCCGCCTCCAACTTGAGCACATTTACAGATCCCGCAGGCACCTGAAACTCGAAATTTCACTACAAATCAAAACCAAATGTCTGCTGCTACGTAATACATCAAACTCACATGCATTCTGTGAATCGAACACCGCTTCATATAAATAGAAAGTAAATCAGTCGAAAATTGACTTACGGCGGCAGCATCGCCGGCAGCGGTGGATTTACCGAAAAAGGGAACGCAAGCGAAGAAGGCAATCCGTCTGGCCGCCCTCTTCAACCTGGAACCTCCGCCCATGATCTGAATTCAAAATCCCCTCCGTGTTCCCGACCGCAATGCGCACAGCCTCTCCTCCTCCGTGTTTCAAGCTCGCCGGCTTCCGTCTCCGTCAAGTCAAATGGCGTCTGTCTGTCTGCCTCTTCAGGCTCGCAGCGTTGCTGTCTGCTCACTTATGTGGGAACTGCAGATGAAGTCAGAGCCACACAAACGCAGCACTCATCATCATCTTCTTCGATTGATCGTCGCGGCCAGGCTGTGCAATAAATAATGAGAGAGGGAGGAAGGAGACAAACACGCCTGCAAGTTTTTCAATCTGATGATTTCCAGAGAGAGGGATTGAAGATGAGGTTAGCAGAAGGCGGGACAAATTTTCGGGTGGACTAGACACCACCAATAACAATTTGTCAAGTGTCCATATTGAAAAATCTAAATGACGATTTATCATTAGTATTGAATCACCAAATTGCGGTCAGAATTATCACAAGGATGTGATAAAAAAATATATTAATTTTTTAAAATAAAATTTATTATTACATTCTTAAACTCATATTATTATAAGACTTAGATTTATTCGTGAAAATTACGTTGTTTGGTTATCAAAATAAATTATAAGAAAACGACGTCTTTTGATAAACGACGTAATTTTCACACAATAATTTAAGTCTTCTAATAATATTAATTTTAGAATGTGTTAGTGAATTTTATTTTAGAAAATTAGTTTAATTTTTTTTGTTACATTTTTTTGAAAATTATAATAGTTCTGATCGTAATTGGGTAAACGGTGATAGTTCAAAACCGTTTTAAAAAATGGTCCTTTTTTTAACTAATTCTTATCGGTGATTTCATCGCGGAGCTGGAAGGAGCCTGATTGTACTTTCCGTGGACTCCCACTCCAACCTCCCGCCTGCCTGTGCCTGCTGCCTGGCCCCGCTCCGTCTCATTATTCTGCAATATTAATTTACTTGTACTCTTTCAGTTCTTTAACTATTTTACGCTTTAATTTTGTATGATGATTTCATTTGTAGTAATTGATAATACACTAACACTGAGCTGCGCTTTGATAATTAGGTTCAAAATTTACTATACATATATATATATATAGAGAGAGAATTTGGATCAGTTGTGAACACTTATGTTGATGATAAATTGTGAATAAATTATGACCAATCAAAATAAATAGAAACGTCTATATTTTCTATTTTGACTTCCTTATTTAGATAATAAATATCTTCATGATTATTCTCTTAGCAATCATATCTTAGTAATTATTATATCTTCAGTTGCGTAAATCACTCCAACAAGCGAATGGTCTTCCCGTAAGTTTAAATTTTTTTTCTGCCTTCAATCTTCACTTTCTTCCTGCCAATTGATCCAGGAATCATTATTGCAGTTTTCGACCTTAATTCGCCACCCGCGACAATCACATCTCGGATTCAATTCACCACCATCATCCGTGACATTCACCATCACATCTCACTCCAATTATCAACTTTATTTCAGATTCAATTTTAGATCGGAATGGTTTGGGCAGATTTTCTTAATGAGACGCCTTAAATTGGTCTTGAATTTCCTCGTGGATGCCTTCAGTGTTGAGTTGTGGCTCGAGGTTTTCAGCAGTGTGTCTGAGATTCCGTAGATCTGGATTAAAGCAATTTGTTCATGGCTCCTGCGCTTTTACAAAACGGATCTCGGGACTCTGTCCGACCCTACCTCAGCTGCATAGTATCGAGTCGATGAGTTTGGGAAATATGCAATGATGGAGGATTGGGTTAAACAATTTGAAGAGCTTGCTGGTTCTCAGGTATTGTATAATTCATGATTCTCTAGATTTTATCTACATGCTGGTTGTGGGATTCAATAAACTTTGTTGGCAATTTTGAATCAGCGTATGTTACATATGATGGCTAGTACATGTGTTGATACTTTTAAATTGCAAATTGGGAGTGCTTTTGTTGAAAAATTAGCGTATTATTCACTATAACCTTTTGTTTTTCATCACCTAAAGACACTATTTTATAGTTAAGAGTGGTGAATGTGTTGACCAGTTTGTTGCAAGCATGTTCATCACCAGTTAGCAAAACAAAACAGTTTCACGCAGAAGTTCATTGCAACCATATTCGCCAACTAATTTAGAAAATAAAGACAGGACATTCATAAAGGGATATGTTCACCATTCGTATTAAGTTCACAAGCTGCAAAACAGTTTGACTGAGTAACACAGTCATTTTTAATCATCAAATGGATATCATCAAACAATTATATAGTCACTACAACTAATAGTACAAATATCATACCCACTATGCGAAATTTGCGACACTATTAGTGCACGCAAGCACATACACATTCACAGAAATATAACAGTTCTCTCTTACAACATATATTTATTTTTCAGTCTCCGAAAAAAATGCATTCCAAAAAATAAAAGTCACACATTCACTGCACCCAAAAAACATAAAAAATTAATTTCAATTATACATTAACTGCATAATACATGGACAATTTTCAAGACACATTGCATCATTCGAACAAGTAAAATTCACTATAGTTAAAAAGTCCTTATTCATTTTATCACATGCATTACATTCACTATGTTCAATGCCAGGATTTGTAAAGATTAGACTTTTATGCTCTTTATTCATCATATATTACCCAACCCAAAACACGGTTAATTAATTGACGCAAAACACAGCTTCATTGGAGTATGTAAAATCAAAAAATACTTTTGAATTTTTATCGTAATTGATACATTTTCATGCGAGCTTCACCGTCTCATGGATCACTTAACAAAACAGAACTGCTGATTTCGTAATAATCAAGGACACACACAAATCAACAATAATTACACATGGAAAAAATTAAGGTAAAACCAGAATGAAATCACGTTCACTATCAACAACATAGATTAAGGGATAACAACAACACGAAACCCCCAAGAAAAAGTCAGCATCATCGACTAAACACAAATCGAAAAATGAGGCTATAACAAGTTCGACAAACCTTGTTCATCTCTTTCCATATTCTTATACACGCTGCCCTCGACAACGCAACTATTGTACCTTATAAAAAAACCTCTAATTTTTAATGGAGCCGAAGACGTTAACAAAACGCAGGACGGTGAATCGTCGCTCGCGACGGGATGCAGGCTGGTGGTTTGAAGAATAATCAGAACAGTTCGAATCGAATGAATGGGTGAGAGAAGGCTGTGAAACATAGTGAACGGTTCCGTGAAATGAGGTGGAATATATTTTTATTGATATTTAAATCTCTGATTTAACGTTTCTGTAAAACAACTTTGCTATAATAACGCACGTGTATTTATGTGTCTTAATACAAAAATGTTGGTAGATTAACATAAAAATTATCCACAATTTGTTCACAGTTTAAGTGTTTACAATGGATCTCTCCCATATATATATATATACACTTTTGGTACATGAATTTTAGGTAGGATTTGGGGACGGCTGCCCCACTGTCCCTAGTGGATCCGTCTCAGACATGAGGTGATTTATTATAAATTTTTTAATTTGAATTTTTAATATTGTGTTTAGTTTATAATGACAAGGAACAAAAAATGAAAAAAAAAGTGAATTTTCTATATTTTCAGTGTAATATTTTTCAATCAAAATTTTTTTTTCCATAAATTTCTCTAAATCACATGGAGCCTGATGGTAATGAGAAGTGCTAATTGTTAGTTAATTCAATTACAATAATTCAAAGTCTAAAACGATATCACGAGTTATTCATTCCAACCCTGCAATGATAATGAGAGGTGTTACTAATTAGATAATTTAGTTGTAACATCTAAAATCTAAATTGAAATCCTAGAGTTATTTCTAGGTCTCGTTCACTAAAAATTTAGTGATGAATGTTGTATAAAAATTAAATGATCTATTTATTTGTAAGTCAATATCTGTTTTCTGATTATTGAATAAATTACTTTCATTTGTTAAATTAGGTTTTAAAAATCTTAATATATAACTTCAATTCGAATCTTTCTTCCATAGTTATAGCATGCCTACAACAAAAATCATCCAACCAATATTTCACACCATGAATATATGTAAAAATTGTATTAAGATCATAAGAGGGGGTTCAAATGAGAACTCCATGTACTTTATGCGCAGCGCACTCCTCCCATATCCGTCCATTTTAAGATCGGATGGATGAAAATGATCCGAATGCATTTATGAGTAGGATGAGTATTAAGGTTTTTCGGTCGCGGTCAATGATGTTGCACCATGTGTCCCACTGCATATATTTTCATCCATCCGTCGACTTACATGTGTCCTACTATATCCTTCTCATTCCACTCACACACATTCCAATCACTCAGGACGGGCCATGTGCCTTACTATCTCATTCTTTCAACCAATCAGAATGCATTATACATCACACAACCCCTCTATCTCCTGCACAAAACTAATTACTTCTAATTTTAGTTTTAAAACATGAATTATCTATTTGAATTGATTTATTTTCACAAATTAAAAATCAAAATCATTTTTAGAAAATTACAAGCTTTAAATTAATATCTATTTTGACTATTTTTTTGTTCACATTTTAATAATTTTTTATTTTAAAGTATATAGATTGAAACACGCAAAGTACATGATTATCTACTTTCATAGTTCGTTGCACGTGCAAAATTCATTTGAGGCTTCAAAGTATATTGAATGTGCAATAATTCAGTCAATGAACTATATATGTACTTTCAATTGATGTACTTTTCAAAAACTTATAGAAAATCTATTCAATACAGATCTTGAATTGAAGCTTATAATATTTTTTATTTAATTATAAAATTTATTTTTTTAAAAAATTCTGTATAATTAGATAAATTAAGTTGAGTAGAATTGAAATAAAGATAATCAAGAGAGAGAACAATGAGGTGTCACGCCTACATGTGTGACACGCGTTGCATGTACGGAAGTACATCAATTCTTGGACGTGTTTGCCCTTCTGTACCGTGTCGCGCACCAAGAGTGGACAATTGACAACATCTGGGCGAATCTGGGCGGAAATGGACGAGAATTATGGGAGTTCGTAGCGCATAAAATACATGAGGATTCTTGACGGATCCGTATCCTATATATATCATATATATTTAATATGTTTTGAAAATATTCTTCTTCTCTTGTGATAAATTAGTTTTAAATATGAGCTGGTAAGAGATGTCGACGTACATACAAATAATTCAATTATTATTAGGAGCACACTAAGCAAACTTGATTAGTTAGTCTGTAGTCAAAATGTCCATCATCAATATAATGAAATAAAAGGATAATGTGACTCAACCATCATGTAATAAAAATATAATTTTTTTTAAAAAATAATACCAATTAATTATAAAAAAAATCACATCTAACAATGGACGTTCAAAATTCTTACTTTTATAGTTTTATCATGTGATGGTGTGATAGAATGATTGGATGTGTCAAAAACAAACAACGAAATAACTTGATGTGACATGCGGTGTAAGAGAAAAACATGAGTGGACATGGTCCACCATTTGATCTATAACCAATCATTTGAAATCTATCATTTAGCAGGTAATCAAACACGTAATTCATTGAAAAATAAAAAAATAAAATTAATTAATATTTGACGTATGTCATTTTGATATATAACACAATACGTGATATATTTTATTAGTAGTGTGTTCATAATTCACATGATACACCACATATGGACGCAAAAAATTTCTTTGCGGTGGAGAAGAAGAAAAGGTAACTTTTCACCGAATTCACTTGCCCTTCTACGAGGGGACGGCGATGTTGTGATTGTTTTATGATGTCACACAAAACATAATGACGCATCAAAATGAGTGAAAGAGGAAGAGGCTTTTATCGTGGTGGTCCCTTCTCTGCTTCTCCTGCTACAACAAAGCACCAAAATGTCTGATGTGACTGTTGAAGGGAGTGATGAGCAACAACGTAACTGGTTTCCATTCGTTGCTGTCTGGTCTGCCGCATGTTAAAATAAACCAGTCCACTGTTCATCTCGTCTGAGACTGACTCAGTCAACATGTTATCGGGTCAAACCCAACCAAATTGAGGTGAGCTTGAACTCCTCTCAGTACTCGACAACACTTCGTTCTAGAAAGAAACTGGCTTTGCTCACGCTAGCCTACATATGCATGGTGGCTTTATGTGTTCGAACATGTTGTGTAGTAGCTTTGTTGGGGCTTGGTAGGTGTTTCTCTGGGGATTGTTGCTGACTGATTTGGTTGGATTCTGTTGGATCTGATCTCAAAAGCAGCGTCCGGTTGTCCTTTGTTGTTGTTATTAAGGGCATCTTCAATGAAGTCTAATGAAAATGTCAGATGATGAATTTTAGTTTACATATCGATTTAATGGAATATTAGTTTATGTTCGCATCAAACATGATATAAATTATGCGTACATGTGTAATTCTAAAGCATCATGTAAAGCGCGGATTTAAGATTGCCCTTTGAATTATATAAACGGCTTTTTACAAAAATATTATATAACCTTTTAGACTTATAAGCACCCATCTATATATTTATGATTTTTTAAATAAATTGGGATGGACGCGCTTATCAGCACCGTCTATACATGTAATAAAGTATTTAAATATTTTATAGCCATTGTAATTTACGTTAAAAATAATATTTAAGAAATAAAGAAATTGTTAATTAATTTAATATGAAGAAAAAATATACAAAATGTAATATAATACGTGAGTCTCGTATACAAAATTGTTCACGTCAACCTACTTTTTCAATTTTACTCAATAAAATGCCATTGAAGCTTATATCTTGAACCATGAATCACTAATCAAAACAAGTATGAGCTTTTTGGAATTGACTGATCTCATAAACATAACTAACATTTATTTATCTATTTTTATTTATCATTTGATAATTTTAATACACATTTAATATTATTATATGTAATAATATCCAAGATTGTCAAGCAATTTATAGCCACTTAAAACTACATAGTATTAAATTTTATTAACCAATCATTAAGTGACATGTGTCGCATATAAATAATACATCTATATTTTACGTAAAATCACCCTTGTATTGCATAAAACCATTTCGATTTTACTTAATACCGCCATCGCTCTAAGCTATCATGGCTGCACCGGATCTCGATCCATGTCACATACCTTAAAAAGTAACAAATTAGTTACTTCATCATTATAATCTGCAAAAAAAATAATCTCTTTCGCTAGTGATAATAAACTATATGTTATATTTTACACAAATTTTAAAAAAAATATTAAATACATACATATTAATTTTGATGAAAATTAATATTGATATCTTCTAAATCCACCTAATTTAACCATAAACGAAAACTATTAAAGAACGAAGAAAATAGTTTACTACAACTATTTTATCTAGACTTTGTTACACATAGGTTATCAAAATATAGCCGTATTTTAATTGGAAGGTTATTTTTGTGAGTTATGTTCACAAAGCACTTATGAACTGTACCGGCTAGTCATTTTATTGGTACCGTTTTGTGCTTAAATATTCTGAAGATGCGTATTAACTGGTTCACAATAAATATAAGTGTCACTACTAAAATAGAGAGAGTGAGCGGCTCCAACCCACTTCAAAAAAAAAGGTAAAATTTAATTTGACTTTCTAATGTATTGTATCACACACTAAAGAAACGGCATGATGAATATGATTAACTTAAAATTCCATAGACAGCTAGTGATAATACCACTCTCCTTTTCTTGCACCTATAGCTACATATTTATTTCGGTAAGTAAATGTGCATTATTCATAAGTTACGAAAATATTCTATTAACTATACCTTTGATTTCGATTATATATATATATATTTAATTCCTAAGCTATAAACTAATTTGAAGAACACTCACAATCACAAAGGTGTTGGGTTCGAATTCCGACGGTACTGCATTTATGTTTAGATAAGTTAGAGGTGCGCGTGAATTGACTCGCAGTAAATATAAACATATACAACCTCCAAACACCGAAAAAAAATCCTCACAACATTAATTATGGTATTTATTCTTATTCTAGACAAATAAAGCCATCCAAAATCCGTGCCATGATTGAGGTTTGTCTGAAGACTACGATGTTTCCAACAATATGTTCTCTCCATGTTTAAAGTGTCCAGTCATAGTCAAGTGACACTTCTTTTATTGTTTATCTATTTTTATCAGTCTTTTTCTAATTTAAATTATATTTTTATCAGTGATGTCTGAACCTACAGCTTAACAACTACTTAACAGGAAGAAATTTGCTTATGTGAATGCTGTGGCTGCCATTGGTGCTTCTGAAACAGTTTCTACATCTTCTGCTACTACTAGCTCTAGCAAGTTTACATCTGAGCAAGTGCAGGAAATCATTGCAATATTGAAGCAATATTGAAGGCTGAATAGATAGCATCTACACCTATGGGAAGGTATTGTTCATTGTAATACAAGTATTGGTTTTTCAAATTCTTGGATTTTAGATTCTGGAACTACTCATCATATAACTTCTAATTTTTTATTTCTTCTTCATCCTCAGCCCTCTATAGAATCTATTCATTTACCAAATGGTGTTATTGCTCCTATCACCTTTACAGGTTCAGTATAACTTACATCTGAAATTTTATTAACAGATGTCTTGCTTGTTCCTTCCTTTCTATTCAATCTTATATCCATCTCCAAGCTATTAGCTAATTCAGATCTAACAATCGCATTTACCTCTACCTCTTGCTTGTTGCAGGGCCTCAGAATGATGAAGTGCCAAGTGATTGGTAGTTAGTCTTGTGGGCTATATCAGTTCTCTATACCTTTGCAAATATATTCAGGTTCCTCAGTTCCTCACTTCATAAATGCTGCATCAACCCTTTCCAATGAACATCTCTCGCATCTAAGACTTAGACATGCTTCTTCAAACACATTAGCTCATATCTCTGACATTGCTTTTCTCAAAACAACTCCTCATTTTTGTGAGATCTGTCCTCTAGCAAAACATACTAGATCTCCTTTTTCTGAAAGTTTTTCCTATGCTACACAAAACTTCCATTTGATACATTTTGATGTATGGGGTCCTCATAAAACTCCTACATATGATGGATATTTCTACTTTCTTACCTTAGTTGATGATCATAGCAGAATAACATGGACTTATCTCATGACTAACAAGTCCATTGTGTCTTCAATTCTATCCAATTTTCTCTCTTATGTTGAAAATCAGTTCCAATCTTCAGTTCACATTTTCAGAACTGATAATGGAACTGAATTCACATGCGCAGCTACTCAGAAACTTTTTTTGTCTAAAGGCATTATTCATCAAACTACCTGTGTTTACATACCTCAACAAAATGGGAGAGTTGAGCGCAAACACAGGCAGATTTTAGAAGTTGCCAGGTGCCTTATATTTCAAACAAATCTCCCTGTTTATTTTTGGGGAGATTGTATTCTTACTGCTACCTATTTACTGAACCGGTTACCTTCAAAAATTCTAAATTTTTCTACACCTTATCAAACATTGACTGGTTCCGTTCCCTCATACTCCCACTTAAAAGTATTTGGTTGTTTATGCTTTGCTGCCACCATTAAATGTCAGAGAACCAAGTTTGAATTTAGAGCAATAAAATGTGTTTTCCTTGGCTACCCCACAGGTAAAAAAGGTTACAAACTGTTTGATTTGAAGAAGCAACAAGTGTTATACAGTAGAGATGTTTCATTTCATGAGGATACTTCCCATTTCACAAAACATCAATTTCTGCTCTACCCATTGATTCATCTAGTTGTGATCTTTGTCATACATTTTTGGAAAAGTCTACTACTTCCTCCCTCACTGATCCTATGTTGCCAATCTCTCAACAAATTGATGTTTCTTAACCAACTATTTCTGATCCAAATATGCCATCACAGTCACATTCTCCACATTCCCCTATTACACAATCAGAAAATTCCCAACTTGTCATTTCCAGACCTATCAGAAAAAGGCAACTGTCAACCAAGCTATCTTCATACATTTTACCCACTAAGGCTGGCATTAAATTACCTGATACTTCATCTACTTCTCAGGTTCAGTATCCTCTATCCAATTTCATTTCATACCAACATATTTCTTCTCCTCATTTCAAATTTGTCTCTGCTATTTCTAAGCAGTCTGAACCTACTTCATATACTTCTGCATTCAAGGATCCATTATGGATTCAAGCTATGAAAACTGAAATCCAAGCATTGGAAAAATCAAATACTTGGGTTATTACTGAATTGCCTACTAACACTAATGTTGTAGGGTGTAAATGGATTTATAAAGTCAAATACAAACCTGATGGAGATGTCGAAAGGTATAAGGCAAGATTGGTCGCAAAGGGGTACACTGTCAGGATAGTTTTAGCAATTGTTGCCATAAGGAATTGGCCTTTGTGTCAATTAGATGTCACAATTTTTGCATGGTGATTTATTTGAAGATGTCTACATGAAGTTACCACCTGGTTACATTGTTCCTGACAAGAGGAAATTTCAGAGACCAGTTTGTAAATTGATAAAGTCTTTATATGGCTTGAAGCAGGCTCCTAGACAGTGGTTTGCCAAATTGTCTTCTGCTCTGCTTGAATATGGTTTCTGTCAATCTGCCTTTGATCATTCTATGTTCCTTTTTAACAGACATGGTATTTTTGTGGTGCTGCTCATCTATGTAGATGATTTGTTGCTTACTGCTTCTTCTCAGCACGGGATTAGACAACTTAAAGAATTTCTGGCTACTAAATTTCAGATCAAAGATCTTGGAGTGCTGAAATATTTTTTGGGTATTGAAGTTGCAAGGTCTTCTGAAGGCATTTTTATCTGTCAAAGAAAGTACATTCTAGATATATTGAATGATTGTGGTTTATCAGCCACAAAGCCTGCATCAACACCCCTGGAAGTTCACCTGGACTTGTTTCCATCAGATGCTTTTGACATGGCGAATCCAGATCAATTTCGAAGACTCATTGGTAGATTGTTATACCTGACAGTCACTAGACCAGATATCAGCTATGCTGTTAACACATTGAGTCAGTTTTTAGCTCATTCGAAAGATCATCATATGCAAGTTGCTCTTCGAGTTGTCAGGTATCTTAAAGCTTCTCCTGGTGAGGGATTACTCTCCTCCTCCTCTGCTTAATTACAGCTTACTGCATATTCAGATTCGGATTGGGCTGCTTGTACTCAAACTCGGCGCTCCGTCACTGGCTTTTGTGTTACTCTTGGTTCGTCACTGATTTCATGGAAGAGCAAAACAGTCCACAGTGTCCAGATCCTCAGCTGAGGCCGAGTATAGGGCTCTGGCACAAGTAACCTCTGAGATTGTATGGTTGGTAAATATCATTCAGATAGTGAATCGACGTTCAAAGTTATAAATTTTAACATGTTCGAATGATTGGACAAGTAAAAAAATGAACAATGAAATAAAATGAATGTGACATGTGGTGGAGAGGGAAGAAGGTTTTCACTTTTCACCACAAATTCATTAATTGAGTAGAAGACGACGATGATGTCGCAATTGTTTTATGTCGTCCCACAAAACACACTGACGCGTCAAAGTGAGTGAAATAGGCGAAGGCTTATCTTAGTGGTCCCTGTTTTGCTTCTCATGCTGCCTCAAATACTTCACTTGATGTATGCACGTATATACTTATGTATGTTGTATAAGTGTTGGTACCGTCGTTCCGACGGGTGATAATTTTCAGATTTCTCAATTTCAAACTCGTTCTTAAAATGCTCCTTGGACGCACATGCGCAATCGAATACCTCAACCATAGTGCTATCTTTCCGCTCCTCCGAATTCTCCACTGAGTTCGAGTCCTTACTACCCACCGGCGATACCACTCCCTCGGGTTTTGTTGGCGGCAGAATAATCTTATCCAGTCTTCCAAACCTTCCAAACATTTTAGCTAGTTCATATTCGGAAGAACAATATGGCAAGTTCTTTACTAAGATTACATGGTTGTTTCTCTCAAATCTTTCAAATTTATCATTAGCAGCTTTCTCTAACGCTGCTATGTTTATACCAGCATTTCTCAGAGCTTTCTTTGACTCCGCAATGACTTGAGTCTCCCCTAAAGCAATACGCACAGCAACTTCGTCGGACTCTGAGTCTAGTATAGCACTTGTACTTCAAATTTTCTAGCTATGTTTTCAACTACCTATAAATGTAAATCAGTTAGTAATGCAGTCTACATGACAAATGGTATCAACAAATCAAATGCTTCGTGTTAAATAGACAGCATGAAAAAAAATTTGCGGGTATGTTTTGAATCACAATCAAATCAACTTTATGGAACATGGAAACCCTACACTAGTTTATATGAAAAAAATCGTGTGAAAAACGTTGCCAGCTAAAAAATCAGCAGAAAACAAGGATAAAACAAAGATAAGAAACACACTGTATCAGGTCGCACAAAAAAGGTGTTCCACGCTTTAATATTTCCACTGGCTTCAGACGCCTTTCTCTCTTCTACTCTTTTCTCCTTGAAATTTATATACACGATTTGGACTTGACCTGCACATATATACAATATTGTTGGTTCAAATGAGAAGATACACGTCAAATGTCATGATTCCGGAAAGACAGAAGCTAAATTTGTAGACACTTAACTCTTCTTTTTCAGGTGATATTTTTTGTTTTGCAGGTAAAACATGCAATAGTCTACCTTGAAATATTGAATTGTCGAGTTCCTCAAGTGCTCTGCTCATATAACCAACTATTAAGTTGGGACTATGTGTTACTGGAAGATTGTAAAATTTCTTTAATAGTTTCTATGTATCCTTATCCATAAATAAAAAAATTCTAAGTCTAGTTCCAATGATCTTAATAATTATTATACGAAACTCAAAATCATATACTCCAATTTCGGTGACAATTCCTACACTTATTTGAACATTCTCTGAAAGTAGGGGATTTTAATATGTTTTATAAAAGGAAGTTTCATTTAGTCAATATGTCAAAATGAATACAAGTCTTTTTATGGCTTCCGGCCATTAAAACTTGTGCATCTTAACTTCACAAACTGAAGACAATAGACTTTGTTCACAATATAAACTATAAAGCAAAATAGGGAGTAAAAAATACCTTGCTGCAAATTGTGGAGCTGAGTAGTGGATGTAAGCAAATCCCTTGGACCACTTCGACTGTTTGTCAAGAACAAGATGAACTTGAGACAACTTTCCTACTTTGCAGAAATACTCTTCCAGCTCATCTTCACTGCAGCAATATGAGAAAATAAGCTCAAAAAATAATAGTTAGTTAAATGCTATCAGCATCTGCACAGTCAACACTATCAGCAAATTTATCTCGGGTTTTCATGGCAAAGCGACTCCGCGGGCGAGGAATATTCGGATCCCCGACCTTTGTGAGCAATCTAGGCATGAAGAAACAACCAGCATATTACCCTGAGTTACCATTCTATATAAACTATAAACTAAATTTCCAGTCATCATCAAAATTTAGTGGAGGACTAGACACACAATATTCTCGATCAATTCATAAAAGAAGAGCAACGAATCAACATATTCAGGATGTGAAAATTGATGAGATGATACACAAACTCACCTCACATTGAATCCATGAAGAGTCGGAGAAACGATTTTGTCAAAATATTTCAGAGTGAAGTAGTATAAATATAGGTGTGTTATATGACTTATATGTACTTGAGTTGAGAGTGATACACTAGTATGAGTGTGAGAGAAATAAATAAAATCCGTTTTCAACGGTTACTTCCATTCTGGGAAAAGTGTTCTCAGAGATAATCTTCATTGACGCGTTTGGGCAAATTTTTCACACATATCCTCGACCTGAACCAAGGATAAAACTGACTCTGACTCAGCACATAAATAAGGCAAAAATTGCAGCGACTTTCTTCACTTACATGTTTACAGGCAGCCGAGTGCAAACACTGAGCAACAAAATTCATCAGCGATGGAAAATATAGATGATACCTATGGAAAACGAAAAATCTCATAACCACTTTGCTGTTCAGGCCAAGTTTGTGACTGGAAACTGGTCGAATACTTGAAGCATTTAGCATATAACAAAAATATGTAAGATATGATGCATCGGACTGAAACATGTAAATCTGAAAAAAAAATAGACCGAACAGTACCTTCTGATGAGAAAGGTGAAAATCGAACACAGACTTCTCAATCTAGAGACCAACTGATAAACCATCTTGGCACTATCATCTATTCCTATTTCATTATAAGTTTTTTTAATATAATCAGTGCCATAGTTGAATTTTAGGACCGGACCTGAATACACTTGCCACCATACACTCTAGAATGTGTTATTAATTTTGATTGTCATCAAAATCATCGTTTAAAGTCTTCTTACACATTAGACACCACTTTCGGGAAAATGCCGTCTATAATCTTGTTATACGATATATGCCGCATTGACGCTTTTAACTAATAAGCGTTATTGATTATTTTTCTAAGAATGATTCACCTTACTTGCCCTTAAAGCTACGTCTTGAACCATGAATCACTAATCAAATCAAGTATGAGCTTTTTGGAATTGATTGATCTCAAAAACAACATACCAGTTGCAATGCTGGCAATTTGTTCAGGCTAAAATGAGATTTGTTTCACTATAAATTGATTTTTTTGGATTTTATTTTCCATTTAGTCTCATTTTTTGTTCAACTCCTGAAATAAAATTGAAATCCGTTGTTTCAAACAACAATTTTCAAAAGATAATTGTTGCTTCAAACATAGTTTTTCCATGTTCAACTAATGAAAATCACATATAATTTAAATTTTAACTTCTATTTCAAACAACACACAAATAGGAAATAGCTGTTTCAAACACTTTTTTCCATTGAAAACTGTCATATCAACACTTGTGAAACAACAGTTTTGAAAAATAAGCCCATTTAAACCGAAAGCGAGGATAAATGGAAAATCAAATTATGAAAAAGGGATCACCTTGAAAAAAAATCATAAAGTGAACACTCAGACAAATTCAACAGAGAGTCACAGACTATAGCATGAAGCATTTCATCTTTGATAGTATATATGACAAAATCTGATAAGGACAGTTTTAAGTATCTAACAGCTTAGTTCTTCTGCTCTGATGCAGCCTGAGATGCAGCTGGAGAGTCATTTTGCTGCGGAACTGGTTGGATCCTCACATACGGGTTTCTGGTCAAGGTCTCTCCTTTAAGAGCGGCAACGTACCTGTCGTTGGTGTCTTCTTTCCTTTGCAATTCTCCAAGAAACTCAGCCAGACGCTCTTGATTCACTTTCGCCATGAGAAGGGATTCGGGGCGAGCCTTTTGTCTCAACCTAGCTTCGAGGTCAGTGTTCGTGGAATTAGTTAGCTGCATGACTGTGTAGCCTATAACGCCGGGAATAACTCCGCATACCGTTGCAAAGGCAAAGAAGAAAGGCTTCGAGTCCCTTGTTTTCGTCACAATCCATCTCCACGTGGCACTTTTCAGGAAAACAGA
Source organism: Kalanchoe fedtschenkoi (assembly GCA_002312845.1). Classification (NCBI taxonomy): domain Eukaryota; kingdom Viridiplantae; phylum Streptophyta; class Magnoliopsida; order Saxifragales; family Crassulaceae; genus Kalanchoe; species Kalanchoe fedtschenkoi. The sequence continues at coordinate 52,618 of NQLW01000351.1, read as the reverse complement.
CATTTTTCCGCTGTAGATGACCTCCTAAAACACCAAAGAAAACATGATTACGATTCGCTTTAAAGTTTAAAACACTCATTTAGTTTTTATGCAAAGAACTAAAGCAGCAGCAGCAGACAGATGATGCAAGACAAGGCCCAAAATATGATGAAATCGGTACTCTTTCCCTTGTTTGTTTTCATAAGGAAAATGTAAATGAAAATACTAAGGAATCTATTTCATTTTCCATTATCATGAAAATTTTTATGGAAAATGTTGAAGAAAGTATCAACCCTTCATCACGTTCATACATCAAATTTGATCGGATAAATTGATATTAATAGAAGAAGTGGTTATTTGCTTCATATACATTTAACTTGCTCGGATTGACTTGTTAAAATAATAATCCCATTTTTCCACTCAATTTTCCATCTAAGTTTCTTTTCCTCTTACTTACCATCTAAACCAAACACTAAATTTTACTATTTTTTCTTAAATTTTTCTTTCCACCAACTTTTATCTAAACCAAACACAGCCTTAATCAACAAAAACACATAGAGGCATTTGAAACAAGTGCAGTTTTGTATGTTTTTCTCAGTTAGGATGGAACTAATGCTCTAAATTCCAAAGAAAACCCTAATAACGCCACAAAGGTGTGATTCGTGATGTCCTGACGCCCAACACACATGCGCTTACCGAGCAACCAAAATGTAAATTTCAACAGCGATAGAATTAATTCGGCTTCTGAGAACAAAAGAAAAATCAAAGGTACGGAGAAGCTTGTCTCACCGTACGGAGAGGCTTTTGCGGCGGCGCGGGATGTGTCGGCGGAGGTGATTCTAAGCGTAGAAGAAGAAGAGAGATACCGTCGGTAACTGGAGACGAGAATGTTCGACCTGAAGTAAACGCTGCGTTTCAGATTTTCGGTTTTGTGGGAAGCTCAGTACAGCACCAGCAGTGTGTAGACAAAATGATACTCGTTTTGATTGTTTTAAGATTTCATAATTTTTAATATTTTAAAGTTTATCTCTTAATTATAAAATGTCTAAATTTTAACAATATGAGAAGTATATCCATTTTCTCATTTATTATTAATTATTTTTTACTAAAATCATAATTTATAATTACAAATGAACTATCAAATTCATGATTGAGTATGCAGTCAAACTGAGAAATCACAATTGTAAATCTGAATTGGACAACATGTTTCAATTTATTTTTCAATTGTAAAATTAAACGTTGAATATTGAATGTTGTATGAAACTCTTAAAGATATATTTCTAATTGATAAAAAAATTAGTTTCATTCGATAACTCATTTTTTTAACATCTTAATAAATTATTTTATACTGTTTTCACATTTAAAATATAAATTTATTTATAAATATAATTTTTTATTCACATGTCGTATAAGATACAATAAAAGCAAAAAAATAAAAAATTAAAGTACAATTTGGTTGAAGATGTAGGATGCGTAAAATATATTTACGTTATTTATAATCGTTCGATGAGATTTGAATGATTCATATGCCAAATTAACGACAAATAAATCAGACTTTACAGATTTCCATTCAAAGTAAACAAACAAAATGTCTAACATAAAATTGAATAAGAGGGCACCTCTTAATAAAACTTAATAAGAGCAACAAAACAAAACAAACTCAATAATTTGATGAAATAAATAAAAAATTAAGATATAATGAAAACTAAATAAGGAAAGAAAGCTAACATAAAAAAAAAAAAACTGTATTCTACAAGACATATGGATCAACAATGTGAGGTGATGTTGGTAGTTAGAAATTGAATCAGTGTCCAACATTGTTATCGGGGTTGAGTTGAGATACATACTAAGTTTCTCAGAAGAAGCTAACCATTGTATATGGTTCCTCAAAAACCTTGCATATGGCAGCACTTGGATAATAGAGCCCATCTACAGTACACCGTTCATATTAGCCCCAAGAAGCTATTGAATGCTGCTTATTATTCGAGTAATTGATGCACGCATAGTCAGATATCCTCGTAGACGGGTCAATCGGTAGATTGCATAGGCAAGCTTCCAAAAGCCTAATCCAACTTCTCTGCAGTGATAATGCATCAAATTCAGCTTCCCATGAGCACAGGCAGGTGGGTAGAAATAGAAACTAGAAAGCCAAATTCAAAAGTTCCTATCAACAGTTAAAAAAGAAGAAGGAAATATACAAAATAGAGATTTGTACCATCTCCAGATGAAAATTTAAGGGCATTACTATCCCAAATTCGTAATGTAGGGGGTATTTCTCATTTTGACCCTCCACGTGTAATTATACTATTTTTAATTACCTCCTATATTGTTTTACTATTTTAAAATACATTCTTATTTCATGGCTGTGAGAAAAAAAAATTAAAAAAAATCCTAAATAGTTTTACTATTTTGTTTTATTTAGATAAGAATGTATTTAAAAAATAGTAAAACAATATAGGAGGTAATTAAAAGTAGTGTAATTACACCTGGGGGGTCAAAATGAGAAATACCCCTACATTACGAATTTGGGATAATAATGCCCTTAAATTTTCAAGGGGATAGTACAGACCCTTTTTTCCTTACTTTTCCCTAAAAAAATCCAATAGAGAAAACATCCCACATAGCAAACCATTAGCGGCAGTACTAGGTAACTGATCTCCTTACTCAGAACAGCCAAGTCAGTTGGTATTTTCAATTTCAGCCGTGCGTGATATTTAAGCGGACAACATAAAAAAGGAATGAGACCAAGGCAGCTTACAAAGTTCAGTGTCTCGTCTTTGGTTGTTCTTGATCAATGCCACCATTCTAGATTGCCCAGGCCCAGCCAGGCGACATGGATTCAGATTATATACAAAGAGAGGGCAGCGAGGAAACTCAAGAAATTTTCACCAGAGGCCTCGACAGCGCCACTCACACTACAACCTTCAGATGCTTTGAGTTAAGGCCACATAGATCCTTCTGCAACTATTCAGTATTCACATCACCGACCACAACCAATTAGTCAAACATTAACACGTTTGACAGGTAAAAAAAGCGTTGAAGATACCTAATAGATAAACACTCACCCGTTAGATTTCTACTTAATTTGATTCAGTGCTACTAACAACTCGCAGATGATGAATGGAACGTCTAAATCAACTGCTTGAAGGCGGGATTAAAATTCACATCTTGCCACGTGAATGGATCATTCTTCTTGGCTATAAAGCTGGCTTCACCTGGAGGATTAAACAGAAACCATATACTCGCTCATTGCCGCATGATTTAGCCTAAAAGTATGCGTACAAAAGATTGTGAAATCAAAACTCAGCTGTCACCAATTTTCAGAAGTTTCATCAGTTGTCAGACCAAATTCAAAGATCAACAGAACTAAGGCTAAAACTATGATGATATCACCGTCGGGCCATAACTTTCATGTTCATCCAGCCAAAAAATTGACATTTTTGTATAAAGAAAAGGAAAAGAAAGAAAGGTGGCTATATGCTTCCATCTCATGGATCAAGCCGTGTTCAACAGCTTAACGACTACTGTCTCAAACAAACACTGCTAAAAAAATGCATAATATGAGTAGATTCACAATAACGTGATGATTAAAAAAACTCAAGAAATTGGAGGATATAGTAGAGACTGGAGAGGTGTGATCAGATGTTAAAGCAAATCGAAATGGCAAATACATAAAAGAAGAATAAAATCACAGAATTACCTCAAAAAGGCTGCCACAGTTGCAGTGTCACTCGACATCCTCAAAGGGCCATCGCTGCAGTGCAACCATAGCCCAGTTAATTAAATTTTAAGAATACATTAGGTCATGCCGGAGCAGTTTCACCCTTCAAATAAATGACGATTTTGTAAAGTTGGTCCACAACAAAGGTCTACAAACACATGATAAAGTTCAGATAGGCTTCCTTGAAACTTACAGTCACTCACCACAACAGATACGATTGCCGTCCACAAATGCCCGAAGACCAGCACATGGTTTGATAGCTTAGAGATGTCACTGCGTCTTTTTTTCCCTCATTTTCAGCTCCACCTAAAAAAAATTAATTAATTAATTAAATGTACAGTTTATCAGGCTCATAACTGAACCACACTGATAAGAAAATGAATTCAAGTATTTGGGATAAAAGTTGCACACCACGCCTTTTCGTTATCTTTTGGCCTTTTTCCAGGGATGTTTACTTATTTTCTTTTCGATCATGGATTCCAAGGAAAGGAAATGAGCTGAATCTTTTTTGCGCATGTCCTTCAGCCATGCGACTCTCACTACTTTGAGAGTGACGGCATCCGGTTGAACACCCTGTCGCAACATTTGGGCAAGAAACAACTCGGCTTCCTGCCAGTCACCCACTTTGCACAAACCTCCAATGACTGAATTAAGAGTAAACACATCGGGATCGACCCCATCGCTCTTCATTTCATTCATCATGAGTTTGGCATCCGCAAACCTATGGGCAAGGCACAATCCGTGAATTATTGAATTATAGGTAATGATGTTGGGAGAGACTCTATTCTTCTTCATTTCAACAAACACGAAAGACGCCTTCTCAAACTCACCAGCGTTGCATAAGCCGTGAATTACTGAGCTATAAGAAACAACATCAGGGGACACTCCGCCGCGTGCCATTTCTTTAAAAAGACCTACGGCGACATCCCAGTGACCGACTTGGCAGAAACCACGAACGAGGGAATTGTAAGTTATAATATTTGGAGAAATTCCCTTTTCCTCCATACTACGACATATATGGTATGCCTCCTTTACATGACCAGCGAGGCACAAACCGTTGATCATCGAATTATACGTGACTGCATTGGGGAGTATCCCCTTGCTATTCATTTCATCACACGCAGCCCTCGCCTCTGTAAACTTACCAGCGCGAGACAACCCATTAATCAATGAATTATATGTTACAACATTTGGAGAAATCATACCGGCCACCATTTCGTCAAATATACACCGCGTTTCCTGAAACTTGCCAGCACGACACAAGCCATTGATGAATGTATTGTAAGTTAAAACGTTTGGAGAAATTGCGTTCCTCTTCATCTCATCAAGCAGATGAAAAGCCTCCTCAAATGCATTGGCACTGGAGAAACAATTAATTAGCAAAGTGTAAGTTACGACATCCGGAGAAACTGCATTGTGCTTCATCTCATCAAACATGTGCCTGGCTTCTCCCAATTTACCCGCACGGCACAAACCATAGATGAATGAATTGTAAGTCACATCATCCGGAACACTCCCATTTTTCTTCATTTCATCAAACACACAGTAAGCATCCTCGAATTCACGGGCTCGGCACAATCCATGAATCATGATATTATAAGTAACCTCATTAGGAGGAATGCCATGTTCCTTCATCTCCGAGAAAGTACTTTTCGCCTTCTCCAAGTCAACAGCGCCGCACCAAAAATGAATCAACGAGTGATAAGCAAACAAGTCCAGAACAACCCCCTTGATCCTCAGCTCAGCCATCAGCTGCTCGGCTCTGGCGATCAATCCCTTTCTAACAAGATCTTCAATTACAACACTGTAACAAACAGAATTGATTTTGGAAACAATGTCAGAACCAGCCCTTATCACGAAACTACTAGCCTCCATCTTTTCACACAAATCAACAGCAACCTCCCAATCCCCCAAACTACACAATCCTCCATACAGAGTGGTCCATGTTTTCTCATTCCCAAAGCAGCCAAACTCCTGCATTCTGCACAAAACCCAGAATGCTTCCTCAACCCTTTTCTCCAAACACAGTCCTTTGATCAATGTGTTGAACAACACCACATTGACATCCAAACCCCGTTTCAGCACCAACCCCAGAGCCCCAAATCCATAACCAATAGCACAAACGCTGGAATAGCAGTTCACCAACAGGTTAAAGGTGCGAATATCATACGCGTCAAGCTTTCTGTACATCCGAATAGCATCATAAAAGCGCCCGCTTTGGACAACAACGGCTAGAAGGTTATTCTTTTTGTAAATGGGTTGATGTGTCTTGGACGAAACCATCGCGTCGAAGAAGCTGATAGCTTCATTCAAGCCGAGCCGGGTCGCACGAGGAGATTTGGGTTTAGGGTTTTTGAGAATTGAGGAGCTGGGCTTCTCACGTTTGATATTGGTAGCGATTTTTGTGTTGAGAAAACGTCTTCGGAGTTCCGCTGGAGGCGCGCCGAACATAACAAAAACCTAAAAAAATCGAGAAAAAAAAAGTGGTGAAGTATATATGTAGGGAAGAACATAGTCGCGGCGGCGACAGGTGGAGTGAGCCCGCTGCTGGATTTTCTCTGGGTTTCGGAGTCAGAGCTGATCGGCACGTGACTTGCACTAGCCCATTGCGCCTGTATATTCAGGGTCATGTTAAACCCTCGAAACAAAATTTCAATTTCAATTTCTGATTGAGGGGATGATAATCCCCGTTCGTTTCTTCACCTGCGGCAAGGTAATTAATCTAATCCCCCGGATGACAGTGATGCGAATCCTCTAATTTGATTTTTAGGGTTTTATATTGTTGACTTCAGTTACATAAGTTCAATTAGTCTGTTGACATTACCGCCCTTTGAAAATTGACCGCCCTTTAAAAATTTGACGCTCTCATCAGACGGTCTACGAGCCGCTTCGCTCTAGCACTATAATTTAGACAGTCCTTTTAGGTCGCCCATTCTTATTTGCTCTCAATGAAAGCACAAATGTTAGATATTTAAGCTTAGGGGAATAGTCCAATTCAAAACACTAGTTGTTGGATTTGGATGAGAAAATCTTTATACAATTTTTTGTGTAACAAATGTGGGATTGTAACATTATTGGTTGCTAATTATTTGATTTTAAACTTGATACATGAATTTTTCTGATAAAAGTAATAGACTTTTTGTGTTGTATTTTTCCATTCAGGCCTTCAGGGTACTGACTGGTTTTTTTTCAGCCCCTGTTTGTACCTTTATCTCCATTCTTCTTGATTCATTCTAGAAAATAAGCTCCAAAAAAAAAGGAAGCATATATACTCATATGTTTCACGGCTTTGCTGCTTGTAGGTGATCGGGAAACAAGTGGGACACTAACCTTGACCTTCTGCAAGCCGAATACAGTGAAGGGTGAGTGCTCTTGTTTGTACTATCCGCTCTTGTTTAAGTCAGTTGACTGAGCTACTGTCAATTTGTATTCAGATGCTCTTCCTACCACCATGAGATGAAATCCCTTTGTTTCTATCATACCTTTTCCTCTTATTTTGAAAGGATCTCGTTGTGGATGATTGGTGTTTACAAGTGTCGGCACTCGGTAATTATGCTGTGGTGCCCTTCATGTCGTGGGTTTAGTTCGTTACTGCTGCAGAAGAATGCTCATGACGCATGTGGAGAAGCTTCTCAACTACAACAGTATAACCCTCAGTTTCTCATCTGTCCTTGTTTTTGGTGGCTGACGTCTGAATCAGTTTTTGGCTGTGCAGCTCTAGACAAGTCAGACACTAGCTGAGAGTGGAACATGCTCGAACCAGTGAAGGAAGCGTTGCGATGCAGCCCGAATGAGTTCACCTAGGTTGTGTGTCAACTTGCTTTATAGCAGTAGTGATGGTTATGATTGGGAAGTGTGATCTGATTTGTGTAAGACATGAATGGAACAAGAATTATGTGAAATTGCCTTGACTAGAATCATGCCATACGGTTTGGAATGAATATACGACACATGTATCATGAAACACCCAAACAGGAAGAACAAGTTTTTAAGAAATCAAAATATTGGAGACACATTTGTATATAACTTAGCTACACTACATACTACAAGGTGCACGCGGGTGAAATTGTCTAACGCAATGCAAGGACGGATTTTCTGCTACAAGGTTGGCCCTTTGCCAAGATCTGCTGGTGCAGTGTATCGAAAATCCAAGTCCTAACACATCATCAATCATGTGGCACTGATCTACTAACGGAAAAAAAAATAAAAAAATTGGCAGCCAACCTGTTATCAATGTTTCTTTCTTTTATATATGTGCTTTGCTGCTGACATACATGTGATGAGGGGCCCACCTAGTTAATATGTGGCTTAAGGATTGATGTTGCATTCTCTCAAATAAGGGTGATCGTAATTGACAAACTTGGCCCAGATGGTGCGATACTTGGGTATGCCTATCTCAAGCCATGGTTTCATGTTGCCATTGTAGTGTACAACTGCTGCTCGTTCGATGTCCCTTTGGTTCACGCTCGGATTGTAACCAAGCCCGAGGACATGCCAGAACTTGTCGATAGGTTGAGTTCGCTTCCAGAATGTTATGAGGCCTGGAGGTAAAGTTCCCAGCTTCCACAGTTGTCTATCATGGTTCTGCAAAACAAAACAAAACAAAAAAAATTTTTTTTTAAGGCCAACATCACAAAATGCAGTGGCTGCTATAACAAATATATAAAGAGTGCTCCAAGAGAAAATGAAGTGACGCAGAAAACAATAACAAGTTACGAAAAAATGCCAATTTCCACTAAATCACATTTCCCACTCTAACAAGTTTAAGTAAACTAGTAAACAAAAGTAGCCAGTTATCTTAGAGTTTAACCTCACAAGTTCTGTCAAAAAATAAATAAATTATAACATAAAAAGTTTATGCTACTGTCAATAGAGCAATATAAAACAGACCATTTAAAATGTTACGTCCCCAGTTAAATAAAGAGAAAATGAAACTATTCTATGATTTGAGAAATTAGGGTACCCAACTCCA
>NQLW01000035.1:1182078-1208102 GCA_002312845.1 Kalanchoe fedtschenkoi | reverse complement strand
TGTGACTCCGGATCTGGCGGTGAGGCGGTGACGGTCCAGATCTGGCTGCAGATCGAGCGGATCTGGCCCGTTGAGCGGCAGCGGCGACTCCCGTAGCTGCAGCTCGGCGCAGAGGATGTAGCGGTCTGGCGGACTAACAAACGACGGCGATCTGGTCTGTTGCTTGTAAACGAGCTACTCGTTTAAGTTCGAGCCGAGCTCGAGTTTTAAAAAAAACATTCGAGCCGAGTTCGAGCATAGATTTTTTAGGCTCGTCGAGTACGAGCCGAATTCGAGCTGAGTATATTTCTAATCGAGCCGAGCTCGAACAAGCCAATACTCGGCTCGGCTCGGCTCGTTTGCAGCTCTTAACCACTAGTAGGAACACAGTATAAAAATCAGTAATAGTAATCATGTGGCTTGACAAAACCACACCCAATAAAATAGAAAAAAATGTGGCACAAATGAATATAAGTATTATAAACACTAAAGACTCCTATTTTTTTTATTGATTTGGATGAATGGAACTAAGATTAAATCAAGTACAATAGATTATAAAATAATGAAAAAAAGTTGTTATTCATGTGGATGGTAATGTGATCATGTACTTTACGTATATTATTGAACACATATTTTATTGTATTTGACTTGTATCAATCAATATATGAGTTTGTTATTTAAGGAGAACGTATAATTATAAGGCATCAAAGTTTGTTATATATCCAAATTAATTTAATATTTCATCATCACTATTCCGTTGTTCTTTCTGTGAATGGATTGCTTGCTGTATCAAGTTTCATACCATTATTGAACTTATATGTTAAATATTTTAAACATTCATCATTTACCTTGTTTTATTGGATATGCCGACTGAACCATGAATTATGGTTTCTTTTCATGCTTCAAATAATTTTCTACCGATTTCTTGATATGGTTTTGTTTACTGTCCATATTCTCTTAATGTTGTCTTTATATGTGAAATTTTCTCCTCCAAACGTCAAAAATAGTAATATGTGAGCAAAAAAATCACGTTTAGAATTTTGTGGTGTAAATATCATATGAAAATGAATATTTGATACATGTTTTATTAAATTATATTGTTGCTCAGAAAGTATAGTTATATCTTGACTTTTAAGAGCAACCATTATTTATCTATCATTTTAGCCATGAACGAGTCTAGCCTCATCTTAAATAATATTTATGATCAATTTCCAAATTTATTCAAGTACTTTTTGTAAATCTTTTCGTCTCTAGAATTACCTGTACATGTTATAAATAATTATCTCTAATTTTCTCTTACTACATCTCATAAAATCAAATCTCGATGGTTGTGCACTATTTTTTAGAGAATGTAATTTTTAATTCCAAAACTTCAGAAATCAAACACTTCATACATCTCCTTAATTATTTTATTTTTTTATTTTCTGAAATTCAATATTATATCAAATTTTAAGATATTTAAATGTTGCGCAACAAATAAAAAATTTTATATAATAAAAATGCAAATAATTTGGAAGTCGCAATATATTTTCTATTAAAACCAAGAGAATCTGAGTATTCAATAATTTTTTCAATGTATTGATTCAATTATTTTTTAGCACTAATATCATTAAACTTGATTTTAAAAAATGATTTATTGGATATCTTATTTTATATTTTGTTGGCGTACTCTTTTTAGTTTGATGGATTTTGTTTTCCTATTTTGATTATATACGTGGAACTCAATCTATTTAGAATTATTGATTTTTAAACCATACAGCACTTTTTGTACTTTTTTGTCTAATCAATTATCCTTAAACATTTGCCTAGGATTGGACACACATGATATTCATGACAATTAACTTGTTTATTGGTGAACTTTTGTTTCAGACAATAAATGATGTTATGCTGGGAGTGTTGTCTTCAGGACTATCAGAGTACATGGATCTCCTCTCACCTAATGGTACTTTATTTCTTCAAACCTCGTTTACTTATTATTAAAATAAATTGAAATTATTTGTGTTTTTTATTTATCACGCAACAATTCTAATACATATTTAATTCTCATTATTATCATAAAAGTCAAACATTAATTAACTTTTATGTTTTCAATAATAATTCAAACTTCTCACTAATACCGCCCTAATTCTATCAAAAACATTTTGGATGGACATCCACCATGTGACTGTGAATATCATCAATAAGGAATCATCACGTAGTGCTTTGAAAAACTAAAGTTACATATGATGATTTCTTATTATTAATTGTAATTTTTTTTTACTTTTAATATGCCACGTGACTGATCAAAGTATTATGCGGCGATTCGACCCAATTTTTTTTTCTATTCTATCTATTATATTCTCTTGTCAACCACATTCCAACTTGCTCTCACTCTATCATCCATTAATTGCTCTTTATCTAATTCACGAATTTTTTTGATTGTGTGACATAATTCCATATAGAGATAGTAGTAATTTGAGGGAAAAGAAATTGAGAAGAAAAAATAAATTTTCTGTAGATTTTATTTGATGTTATTTCTCGGTTCAATTTAGATAAAAAAAACTGTATTTTTTTTATCCAAAGACACTCTCTAATTCAACTCAATTTCGTGATCTATTTTTCATATAATCTGCTTTTCAACATATTTTTCTCTAACCAAACTCACAACTCCGATTTTTTCCCTCAAATTTGTTCTCTCATATTCCTAAACCAAACTCTGCCTTGGTATATTAATCACAAAACACAACTGAATTTTTGAGTATCTGAAAAATCTAAATATGCAATATTTATGTCATTGTTTAATTTTGGCGTGTACAGCTACTAAAGAAGGGCAGAGGATTACAGTTGTGGGATGGTCAACTTGAGATCGGTCGCAGGAATCCCAGTGAGTAACTTTACATGTTGATACAATGTGACTCGACTTTCAAACTAATTAATGCGTTCTTAGTACAGCATCACGCATTGAGGTTGTTGGTTCTTTATGGGATGAAATTGAATGATCCATGCTCATCAATATTTGACCAGGAGATATCGGATTTAGTCAAGGCAGAGTCAGGGTCTGGGTGGGGGAACAAGATAAGCTTCATGCTTCATCCCATACGCTTTCACAAGCCCAAGGAGGAGTCTGATCCTTTGCGTCAGCTCAAGCTCGCAAAGGCCAGCATGGACCAGAAGAAATCGTCCAAGGTTGCGCGACTGTGCTACATTGTTGGCAACTTGGCGAAGACATTTTTCGGACCCAACGTTAGATTTTTAAACCCTTTAATCGTCTCGCTCAATCTCATCTATATAATCAGTTTTAGAGTTTGATTGTGGCTTGTGTTTCTTTTTCCAGTTTGCGACATGGCTGCTTTACAGAATGGCATGTAATACAACGTTTGCATTCTCGAACATCGTGGGTCCGTCGCAGGAGGTCACATTGGTCGGCAAACGAGTGACTTCTTTGAAGATCAGCGTATCGAGCGTCCCTCATGTATGCATCTTCTTCAACCTCTAAGCTCTAGCATTAACTAGAGTAATTAATTAAATAATTAATGGATTTTATTGCAGAAACTGATCAGTTCCAGAAACTGCTTTTGTTTATTGCGCAGGCCATAACTATACACATGCTGAGTAGCAAGAAATAATGAAAATGCTCTCTGTAGCAAGAAATAACTACAGAAAATATTTTGCTTAACTCAGAGTAGAAACAGCAAATCACATAGTTTGAACTAAAACATTGAACTATCATTGAAGATACTGAATTCAGAGATAAACAAAGAAGGGGTATTAAACCTTATACTGGTTGATTATGAAAACACATAAATAAAATTGAGTTTACCATGTATAATTTTGCTTTGAGGCGGTGGCTCAGACAGCTTATGGCTCGGATTGACACTACCAAAATTTAAGAATTTACCGTTTAAGATTTATCAGCGAGCAAATGACCGGTAAATTATAACCAGTTAAATTATCGGTGTTAATATCGACTAAAATTGTTATCAGTTAAATTTCCTGTTACATTACCGATTAAATTATTATCGGTTACATTTTCGATAACAATTTCGGTAGAATAAAGAGGGAAAATAGGTAGAATAACAACTAACAGGGATATTAACCGGTAAGGCAGCCGGTTTCCCGGCTGGTTCAACCCAGCCGGCCCGCCGCTACTTCTTTTGTGTTCTTTTGTTGAACCGAACCATATAATACACCCAAATAAATCATATAATACACCTAAAAATCTCTTTAATAATTCATATATTACCGAAAATTAAAACTTAATTATTCTTTACTTCTCTACCAGACAATTTATAAACTATAAACAAAATAAATTTAAAATTATACATATCCACACTACAATTTTTTCTCATCCTTATCCTCTATCTTTCTCATTGTCCGACAACATACAACATGTTATGTCAAATCATATTAAATTATCACATCATAACATTTGTCACATCATAATATTTGTCACATCGTTGCATGCATCCGTCTCTTCCAAAACTTTTCCCTACGTGTAATCCCTTCCATCTCAAGTGTCATATATACATGCCACACTTGCAAATGAATTGCATATATATATTACATGTCACACATACCACATTACAAGTTACAAGTGTCCCACTTCTTTCTCTCTTATATAAGCTAACTTCTTCATGTTCGATCTCTCATCATCCTCATCACATTACTCATATTCACATCTTATTTCTCCTTTAGCCTAAATCACTCCATGTAATATGTCGTCATCCGGAAAATCTCAAAAGAAAAAAAGGTATGTTTTCAAGATTTAGGCCAAAAGTTGTTCGCGAAACGGGTCCTCCTCAAAAACAACAGACCACCTCATCTCAACCTCGTGAAGAACCACCATCAATCATCCCTTCCCAAAATACATCATCAGAAACTCCATCTCAATATACACCACCAACCATCCCTTCGAGCGTTCCCGGTGCTCCAACGTATGGTTATTCCTATGCCCCTATGCCATCTATGAACCTGTTCCCTTTAATTTATGAAAATGTTTACAAACCCACATTTCCTGAGCAACCAGAAACTCCTACATACTATGGTACTCAACAGTCTCAACAAGCAAACCCTCTTATATACCAACAATTTGAGTCATTCATGCACCCAGAATTGATGAGGTCGTCATCATATGATACTCATTCTTAGAGGGATTTTGGTTCTCCTTCACAGCAGCAGGGGCAGCAGGCCGCCAGGGAACCTACTGTATCTCCTTCACAACCGCGGCGACAGAGTTCCACCCCACAGCATGATGTCGCAGGGAATGAGCAGGACTCCGAAACTAGTAGCGGTGATAATGAAGAAGACGATCGAAATAGTAATGTGTGAAACGCACCCGAGGAAGAGTCGCTAGCGACAAGTGATGATGCATGTTTTGTCCCTGAAGACGCTCGATTCAAAGCTGGAAGAATAATGCCACGAGGAAAAACATACATCAAGCCCAAAGGAAAACGCTCATAAGTAAAAAAATTATTATCAAAACTAATTTATAATACACAAATATTTATTTTATGACATGCATGTTTAAAAAAAATAATTATTGTAAATAAATTTAATTACTAATGCGGCTACTGTATACAGCTTTAACCCACCAAATGTGTCAAAACATATGCATACCGAAATTCTTTTTGGGAATTGGAATGGTCCATATATGACATATCAAACTGCTCCGCGTGAGGATAGAGACACATGGTGGAAGTTATTTCAGGTATAAACTACTAAAATTTTGGTAATTTTTTATAATAACAAAAATGCACCAATTAAACGAAATTGATAAATTTGTTTGAATTGATGCAGAAAAAATATGTGGAGGAAAAATCGAGACTGGAAAGTGAGACGCAATTATAAAAATAAAATGTCCAAAATTATATCCGCCGCGTTCTATCAAGGGAGGAAGAAGCACCTCAACGATCCGAGAGCATGGAAACTACCAGAGTTTGTTAGAATGGAATATTCCGAGGCTATTTTGAACAAAATGAGCAATGATGAAGGTTATCTGAAACGATCTCAACGAGCACAACAAAATGCACGGGGGAGAACTCATGACCCTTACACCCATCATTTGGGTTCACAGCCTTCCCATATTGCATATGCAAAACAACAGTCCGAAAGTCAGGAGATAATTACTCCAAATGAGGTTTATAAATATAGACATACAGACAGGAGGACTGGGGTAATTAATCCAGAAGCGCTAAAGAAAGCATTAACGCTTCATATTTATTCATTCGGAATTCTTTTCCGAATTAAAATATACTCACCACGGCTACAGCCATTTCCATTTCTTCGTGCACGTTAAATTTACAAAATTAAAGTAAACGTGTCAGTTCTCCCACAAATTATACATGATTATTACGTGACTAGAAAAAAAATTTCGAATGAATAATTATGAAGCGTTAATTACCGCTTTCTTTAGCGCTTCCGGATTAATTACCCCACTCCTACTGTCTGTATGTGTATATTTATAAGACTCATTTGGAGTAATTATCTCCTCACTTCCGGACTGTTGTTTTGCATATGCAATACGGGCAGGCTGTGAACCCAAATGATGGGTGTACGGGTCATGAGTTCTCCCCCGTGCATTTTGTTGTGCTCGTTGAGATCGTTTCAGATAACCTTCATCATTGCTCCTTTTGTTCAAAATAGCCTCGGAATGCTCCATTCTAACAAACTCTGGTAGTTTCCATGCACTCGGATCGTTGAGGTGCTTCTTCCTCCCTTGATAGAACGCGTCGGATATAATTTTGGACATTTTACTTTTATAATTGTGCCTCACTTTCCAGTCTCGACTTTTCTTCCACATATATTTTTTTTGCATCAATTCAAACAAATTTATCTATTTCGTTTAATTGGTGCATTTTTGTTATTATAAAAAATTACCAAAATTTTAGTAGTTTATACCTGAAATAACTTCCACCATGTGTCTCTATCCTCACGCGGAGCAGTTTGATATGTCATATATGGACCATTCCAATTCCCAAAAAGAATTTCGGTATGCATATATTTTGACACATTTGGTGGGTTAAAGCTGTATATACAGTAGCCGCATTAGTAATTAAATTTATTTACAATAATTATTTTTTTAAAATGCATGCCATAAAATAAATATTTGTGTATTATGAATTAGTTTTGATAATAATTGTTTTACTTACGAGCTTTTTTCTTTGGGCTTGATGTATGTTTTTTCTCGTGGCATTATTCTTCCAGTTTTGAATCGAGCGTCTTCAGGGACAAAACATGCATCATCAATTGTCGCCAGCGACTCTTCCTCGGGTGCGTTTCGCACATTACTATTTTGATCGTCTTCTTCATTATCACCGCTACTAGTTTCGGAGTCCTGCTCATTCCCGGCGACATCATGCTGTGGGGTGGAACTTCGTCGCCGCGGTTGTGAAGGAGATACAGTAGGTTCCCTGGCGGCCTGCTACCCCTGCTGTTGTGAAGGAGAACCAAAATCCCTCTAAGAATGAGTACCATATGATGACGACCTCATCAATGTTGGGTGCTTGAATGACTCAAATTGTTGATATATATGAGGGTTTGCTTGTTGAGACTGTTGAGTACCATAGTATGTAGGAGTTTCTGGTTGCTCAGGAAATGTGGGTTTGTAAACATTTTCGTAAATTAAAGGGAACAGGTTCACAGATGGCATAGGGGCATAGGAATAACCATACGTTGCAGCACCGGGAACGCCCGAAGGGATGGTTGGTGGTGTATGTTGAGATGGAGTTTCTGATGATGTATTTTGGGAAGGGATGGTTGATGGTGGTTCTTCACGAGGTTGAGATGGGGTGGTCTGTTGTTTTTGAGGAGGACTCGTTTCGCGAACAACTTTTGATCTAAACTTGAAAACATACCTTTTTTTCTTTTGAGATTTCCGGATGACGACATATTACATGGAGTGATTTAGGCTAAAGGAGAAATAAGATGTGAATATTGAGTAATGTGATGTGGATGATGAGAGATCGAACATGAAGAAGCTAGCTTATATAAGAGAGAAAGAAGTCGGACACTTGTAACTTATAATGTGGTATGTGTGACATATAATATATATATGCAATTCATTTGCAAGTGTGGCATGTATATATGACACTTGAGATGGAAGGGATTACATGTAGGGAAAAGTTTTGGAAGAGACGGATGCATGCAACGATGTGACAAATGCTATGATGTGATAAATGTTATGATGTGACAATTTAATATGATTTGACATAACATGTTGTATGTTGTTGGACAATGAGAAAGATAAAGGAAGAAACGAGAGGATAAGGATGAGAAAAAATTGTAGTGTAGATATGTATAATTTTAAATTTAGTTTGTTTATAGTTTATAAATTGTCTGGTAGAGAGGTAAAGAATAATTAAATTTTAATTTTCGGTAATATATGAATTATTAAAGAGATTTTTAGGTGTATTATATGATTTATTTGCGTGTATTATATGGTTCAGTTCAACAAAAGAACACAAAAGAAGAAGCGGCGGGCCAGCTGGTTCAACCCAGCCGGTAGCCTAACCGGTCACCGGCTGCCTTACCGGTTAATATCCCGGTTAGTTGTTATTCTACCTATTTTCCCTCTCTATTCTACCGAAATTGTTATCGAAAATGTTACCGATAGTAATTTAATCGGTAATATAACAGGGAATTTAACCGATAACAATTTTTGTCGATATTAACGCCGATAATTTAACTGGTAATAATTTACCGGTTATTTGCTCACCGATAAATCTTAAACGGTAAAGTCTTAAATTTTGGTAGTGTGAGGAGTAGTTTAGTGAAAATTATTAAGTTAAACATTAATGATTTATATAGTTAAACTAGATTTTGTGATCCTATGGCCATGTACACTCCTAAAAATAATTATAATCCAAAAAAAATTAAATTCTAACTAAACCTTGGACACTATAAACCTAAAAATCTATATTAATCACTTATAATTAAACCTTAAAACTTTCAATTTTCATTACACTTTATCATATATATATATGTTAACTGCGTGTAATTCTGAATTACTTTAGAACCTAATTGACATCATAACCACGTAATAAACTTTAACTTTAATTAAAATTAATTAATCGAACCAACGAACCGGGTTTGACTTGATTAACTTTAATTAAATTAATTAGTTGAACCAGGTTGAACCTACCAGCCGGTAAACCAGGTTTTGTTCAACCAGGAAGCTTGCCCAGCCTTGCTCAGCCGATAAGTTAACCAAAAACTTAACCGGTAAATTTTTAACCGGTTAGCTTATCGGTTAAATTTTTTCTAACCGGAATAGTTATTTTTCGGTTAACTTTTTGATAATGTTAAAGTTTAAAATGTCATTAGTAATATTAAAATTTAAAATTAAATCATTTTTAATCATAATTTAATATTTAGTCTCTACTCTTTTGAGAATTGACAATTCACTAGAATTTTGAGTGAAAGATAGCAAATGAAAAAACAAGCACAATAACTTGCACTTAGTCGGGCTCGGACCTTTGTCTCAATTTTTTATTGAATAAAACATTAAATTATGTAATTATCTCTCCTAATTACTGTTTGATCGATTAATCAATGATCAATATGAGTTGATTTAATTAGGCGGATGTTAACTTAATTTAGCGGGTGTTGACTTAATTAAGCGGTTTCTTAGAGTCTAACACAAAGTCGGGGCATTTGAGAGCCACCCAGCGCCTAGGTGACCGCCTAGAACGCCATTTAGAACTGTGAATGGTGCAAGTATAAATTTTGGGTGCACATTTGTAATTTTTTAGTACACGTTTTTATATGACCAAATTCCGTGTGCACTGATAATGCACTATACTATTCATTAGTGCATATTTTTTATGATTAGTCAGTATGATTTCCACTCAATGGGTTTGTGCACCAATTATAGGCCTCAAATTTTTTAAAACAGTGCACTTTTAGATTTGGAAATAGTTCACCATGAACCATATGGGCACAGTGAATCAAAAATGCTCATACATCAAAATAACCATTAATAAAATAGAATTCAAATTGTAGAAAGAAGATCAAACCATGGACCAATATTGAATTGTACAGTAAATATCAGATAATGAACAAAAAAATTGCATTGTGCAACAAAAGCCTAAAGAGGGTTAATGTCCATTTTTTGTATTGAAAATGATAAAAATATTATGATGAAGAAATTAAATTGATAGACAAACAAAAAATCTTGATTTGAGTAGTATATTTCACTTTTCCTATAATGCCCTTCAAACTAATATCATATCATGTTTTTTCACTTTTTTTGTCTATTGCAAGTTCTGGCGCAAAAAATGATTCTCCACTTAACAGCTCCCTATATATAATATGTACACAAAGTACATGGTGGAATTGATTATCTAAGTCTGGCCTTGAGCACCATAGTTTGAATCTTTCAAGCATATGGTGAACAAAGTAGAATGATTACTGAAACCAAAACACTATATAAAAGATGTCCAGGAGAAGTGGACAATTCACTATTTGCAGGTCGACAAATCATCTTTGTTGACATACAGACACATAGTCAAACATCCCACCTCTTTTTCACACGGAACATGAATATAGGTGATCTGATGTTGTCTTGCGGAACTTGCACCATCAGCTGAGCCTTCATCTTCATTGGCGCAGATTTTGCCTTGTTACTTTCATCTCCAAGCTGAAAAGTTCAATGAAGTTGAGACAACTATTACAGCAACAAATATCAATATTTAAGATATGCCAATATTTAGGAAGAAGTTTATACAGATAAACTATGTTGCATGAGTTCGGGAATGGATACGGGTACTGGGAATCAGTGATTTAAGATAACTTAGGAAACGAGTACGGTATAGAAAAGATATTTTTTACCATAAAAATAAAAGGAGTTACCGAGTATAAGGTGACATCTTAAGTACATTCGGTAAGGGATCAGCCAAAACAATGTCGTATTTTTTTTTCTTTTTGGGATTTTCCCATATATAGAACTATACCCTAAAATAGACCCCAAACCCCCAAGTGTCGGGAAAACCTAAAACCACAACCCTAAAAACGTAAAAACCCTAAACTCTAACACCCAACCCTAAAAAAACAATGTTGTTTTATCTAATCCCTTACCTAATTTATATAAGGCGTCACCACATATTTTTTCCCATAAAAAATTTAAATTATATACATAAAAATTTAAATACTATTTCAAAAAAAACCCAAATATAAAAAAGAATTATTACAAAAATAAACAAATTTTTAAAAACCCAAAATCCATTTTTCAATAAATTATATAAAATACAATCCACATGAATTAAAATTGTTCATTATATATACATATATATATATAATGAAAAAATTATATATTTAACACTAATAAAAGATAAAACCATCACTGACTCTTACCCAAAGCGATGCCCAACCAAGTTTCACCTCAGAATCATAACCAGCTTTAAATGTGTAATCAGCGTCTCTTGAATGCTTGTATACAGCACTCCAATGATTGGAATCCAAGTTATAAAAGTAGCTGATCATACAAGCAAATATCGGAACACAGTGAAATTTGATAGAAACAACAACTGTTGTCTATAAATAACATAGTGTCTCTAACCTATTAAGTGTTTTCATTACTATGAAAGTCTTCTCTATCCAGTTACATTTGAGTAACAAAAGCAAGGATCGAGGAACGAAAGATACATATCTATAACACAATAAGATGTACGGCAGTTTACTTGATGAAAGCAATGACAACTGACTACAGTTTACTTTTGAGCATGTCATTCAACAGTCACTTTAACATTTGCGTACTGACAAAGATTTCTTAATTGGACCATAAATTGCACTCCAAAACAAACAATAATAAGTCAATGAGATGCCTGCAATTTACTATAACCACGTGACTGAATATGGTGCCATAACAATACCACAGACATAGTAGGTAATGGATTTTAAATTAACATTCTTCGACGCATACGGGAATCTTTTTGAATATTCATTCGTATGAATTTCCCAGTCAAGAGAAGATTCAGATTCACAGGCCTGGCTGCAAAGGTTAAAATGAGCAGAAAGATGTGATGCATCAGAGATGCATTAACTTATGAAGTCATGATCGGCAGTGAAGGAATTTCATATAGCGATAACAGTGACACATTTATTTCTGACAGTCAATTTTGATAGCCAAAATAAAATAATTATGGAATGTTATTATACTTCAGTGCCACCAAAAAAAATAAACGAAGTATATAAACCTAGCGATAAACACAAATCAGCATGCTTGATGATCAAATGCCATCATTATTAAGATGGAAGGAGGATAAATCAAAAGCAACTGGATAGGGAAAAAAACAACTTGAAGTTGTAACCTCATTTTATCAGAGGGGCTGAATCTTCTCTTGAATGCGAATGAAAGAGCATTGGAAGGAAGTGAAATGGAAGGACTAAATGACATGTCCTCATCCTGAAACAGATACAAGTTTCAAGGAATCGTTCAGACTTATAAGCACATAATACTGACGGCAACAAGTAAGAGCCTTTCCATGACGTGTGAGAACTCACCTTATACGAGTATCGAAGTTTTAGATTCTCATTCTCAAACATGGCAATGCAGAGACCATTCAGAAGTGGAGTTTTGACTATTCCATTAATGGAGAGCGGTCGTTTTACCTCTTCATTGTCTTTCTCATCCAATGAAAATTCACCAAAAGGAAATTTAAAGGTTGCTTTCGGCTGCATAAAAAAGAATCCAATGTAACACATATCTGACATTCATAACCAAAACATAAATTAATCTTTCATTGTAATTAACTATCAGAACCCATTCAACTGGTCAGCATTTAACATCGAACCACATCTATATGTTAAGTAATCAGCACCTAGGAACATCAAATTTGATTAGAGAACTCAGAGACAAATTGACAGGAACTCACCCAGCCACCAGAAGGAATGGAAGTGGACAATTCAAATTTGTACCCAGGATAAGGAAGATCAGAGGTCAAAGTGACTTCTCCTTCATGTGCCTACATATATAAAATGAATCCATTCAGAATACATCACTGTAGAATTAGAACATAAATATACATTTAGCATAAAATAATTTGAAGTTCATAATTGTGGCTCAACTATTAAGTGCATGGAAATGGAACCAGACTAATGATGCTGGATATGGTCTAAAGAAAAACGAATCGGTAGATTTTACGTGATGAATCACTTAAGTTATGATACAAGAACTACTTCTTATGTGAATATTTAGTGCAAATTCTCAGTAAAAGGCTACAAAACACATGATACTTTCCATATTGTAATAACTCACTAACTGGAGTGTTGTTAAACAGAACAGTACGGTAAATGTCCAGTAAACACAGTACGTACAGTGGCCTGTGACACTTGATTTGTTTTAGATTTGTGTTAGAATGTCATCACAATTTGCTCAAATCTAACATGCAATAGTATAGAGAGGGAACAGAGTTGCAGGAAACAAGCTTCCAGCAGCACAATACGGACTATGGAAGCACATCACAGGTAGTACGGCAAAATGGCAGTCCAATATCCAACTGCAACTGAAACACAGTATCGGAACTCAAACCTTGACATAGTGATCAGCCCGGAGATGAAGCCTAGATCCCAAGTCAACTGATCCTTTGACAACGGCATCCTGCTCCTCGACGTCATACAAGACGGTCAAATACTTGGAAATGAACCCTATCCTCGGCGCCGCAACCTCACCGAGGCGATTGTTCTGGAAGGAGAGGCGCAGCTTGGCGAGTCCGTCGAAGAGCTTGCAGGAGACTTTGTTGAGGAAGACTGGGCCTTCGCTGTCATATTCGTTGGTGATTCGAATGGAAGGCCTCGGGAATGAGATGGTGGAGGGCGGAGGAGGCTGAGCTTGAAGTACCGGCGACGGAAGCTCCGCCGAGGACGACGGCGGGACCATGTGGTTAGGGTTAGGCGGGGTGGATTCTGCGCCGTCCGCCATTTTTCGGACTGGTGAGAAGATCGAGGGAGCTGCGAAGCGGTTGCTATTTTATTTTTGAAGATTTTGTTTTATTTTTATTTATTTTAGTTTTGGGAGTTGAATGGATGAGAAAAAGAGAGAGAAAGTTGGGGCTGCTTTTCTTCCTTCCTTTTTATTTTTTGAAAATTAGTTAAACGAATATTTATACTAAGAATCTAAAACGCTACTTGTTCCGGCCCACTGAATATCCAGTGATGGTGTGGAAAGGTGTTTAGTGGTGGTCCGGCTACTACAGTTTCAACAATTGCATCTTCTATTTTGTGTGCGGATCAAAGCGGAATAGGATCTAGTGCTGCGCAGCTTAAAATGACGTCGTTTTGATTATTTGATCACTAGTCAAATCAAATTTTATGTCAAAAATGATATCAATTTAGTTTGAGTAACGACCAAACAATCAAAACGGTGTTAATTTAGACTGTGCAGCACCGGATCCAAGTCCGATCAAAGCAAGGAGATACAGTGAGAGTTATTATAGCAATGGGTGGGGTAAGGTGAGGTGAGATTTATGTTGGGGATTCTCATTCACTCGGAATATTAGAGAATCAAGTGCTCAAAATCCTTCTAAGGCATGCTGCAAAAAAATCAGGCTTCATCAATTAACAGTAGCGACATGCTAGTAGAAGCAATAATTCAGAAATGAAGTGTGCAAAAAGTGAAAAGAAGATCAACTAACAAGGTGAGAGAAAATAACAACACACAAGAGAAGAAGTTTTGAACGAGAAAGTCTTTGCCATGCGAGCCTTTGGTCTTGCTTGATGTATGGGTATGGGGTTGGCAGAAGCAGAGGATCAATCATATATGCTCAATAACTACAAACGCGATGCATAACTAGAAAGTAAGATCGGAAAGAAGAAAATGATAAAAGGATTAAAAGAGAAGAAAGAGGCCGATCACCGAGTGATCTGCAGTTCAAGACAACTAAGAGCTATGAGAGCAAAGAACTAGTGTAATCATTTGTATATCTTGCCCTTAGAAGAACATTTAAAAAAATTTACCTAATAAAAAAGTAATAATCAAAATGTTGACAAAAATTATCAAAATGACGTGTAATTTGACTTCTATGATCTGTTTGCGTTCAATGTTTAAATTTGATTATGGTCTATTCTGTTGAGCAGTGGCTATCCCGCATCGCCCTTTATATGCTCTCAGGCGATCCTGATATACAGTTGGGCTCCTCACTCATTGTTAATTGGTTATGAGTGTAGATCCAACTATATTAACATGGTATCAGAGCAGATTTTCGTCGCACCATTCGTACAACACTCGTGACGGTTATCATTCTCCGCACGAGGTCTTTCACTTGCTGCTCTTTACATAGACTCTTGCGAGTGAGGGTGGGTATTGAGCAGTGGCTATCCTACATCGCCCTTTACATGCTCCAAACGATTCTGATATATAGTTGGGCTCTCTCACTCCTTGTCAATTGGTTATAAGTGTAGATCCAAATATATTACGGTTATTCAAATATTTGTGATTATATCCCTGTAGGTTCATTTTGAGCACCTGATGTTTAAACATTTAATAATTATTACTTCAGTCTACAATTTATGATCTATCAAACATCCTCCTTCAAATAGCAAAATTTGATTTTTTCAAAATTAATAAAGCTGATACATATCTTATTTCTCATCATGTAGTGCATCCTAAAAGAAGACTTGTAAGCCCTTGCCCCTCCCCCATTCTATTTATCTCACATTCATAACATTATTGCTAGTGAGAACTACTATTATTTTATATTTTTCTGACCTAATAGACTCACATTATTCTGATTTTGAAATTCAAAAGATTGATTGATGATACAAGAACTGAGATTATATCAACTCTCTCAAACATAGTCTTAATATCTTAGCTCGTTATTCTCTTCTGACATCTCTTAATCACGTGAGTTGAACATATTAACGACTTGTTGTCCCACATCGTCCAAATTAAGCTCTAAATTGACCGTAATACATAATTGGGCTCCCCACTGATTACTAATTAGTTTTGAGTGTGGATCCAGCCAATCTTCATGTTATCAGAGCAGGTTTTCGCCACACTCTTAAAATATGCATGTGATGGTTAACTAGGTCCACACGAGGTCCAACTTGAGGGGTGTGAGCATATTAAGGGCTTATTATCCCACATCACCCAAGTTGAACTCCAAATTGATTATAATATATAGTTGAGCTCCCTCACTCATTGTCAATAGTTTTCAGTGTGAATCTAACAAATCTTCAATGTGACATAGAACTCCAACACTATTTCAAAAAAATAAGAACCGGTTTTGTTACAAAACTTTCACAGCTTTTGTTTTCACAAAGAAGTCCTTGAATTCGATAAAAACTCATCTAATATGATATCTTCTCTGACAAAAGTTTCCTTTCGTTAATAACTTTGTAAACATCTTATCTCTTCTCAAACAGAAACAATTATTTAAGACTTGTGTGTTTGACAAGGTTTGATACATTTATTAAGCTCTTCAGGTTCATATATGACTTTCTTGACCTTTTTCGTATTATGATTAGTAGGACCACTAATGCTCTTCCTTCTCTTCTTTGTACACTAAGAATCTATGATTCTTTGGGTCAAAAAGCCAACACTAGTCTCCAATAGAAGTCCTTAAAAATCTAAGTGTCTTGTTCTCACATTATTATTATTTTTATCTTTGTGAGAACACCAAGCTTCCTATTATCGCAGTAGACTAAGCGCGGAACGCTCTATCACTTAATGTAAGCCTAGCCTCCCCTACCAAGTCCTTACAAAATACACTCAATAGCGAATACCAAATAAACTCAAAATGTATCAAGTTATATATACTACTTAGTTTTTGTGTCTTTATGCCTGATAAAGTAATAATTTATCCTATTTTAGGTGTCTGTATTTATGATATTTGAATCATTTTCGATTAATTATGGATAAGTTATAGTTGGTTTATCCTTGTAGGTTAAATATGAAGAAAAATGGTTTTAGAAGAGAAAAAGGACTGAAATAATGAAATTCTGATCAAAATTGGACAAAAGTCAATTTACGGGATCAATCTGCAAAAAGCCAAACTATAATAATGACAAACTTCATACCAACCTCTAAAAACCAACCTTCAGGGTTAAATTGAAATATTTAAAAGTTTAGGGGCCAATTTATAAAAGGAAACTTGTGGGGCCAAACTGTAATATTGAGAAGTTCATAAGTTGAATTGTCAACTAGCAAAAATTAAGTGGCTGAATTATAAATTAAGAAAATTAACCGACTTTTGTAAAGATTGACCGAATTGACTTTGGCCGAGTTGACTTTGACCAGTTATGACTGTTGTTTAGATTTTACCAATGAATAATTCTCGTATAATAATCTGATTTGGGCCACAATTAACTTTTTAAATAACTAGAGGTTTATAGAAAATCATATGGATACAAATTAACTACAATTAGAAGACTCAATCTCAAATCCTAGTAACCCTCACACAATACAACGCAACACATCTTTTGGCTTAAAGGGCTAGAAAGAAGACCTTCATTCAGAGTTGAAAGTTCAAAAGGCTAAAATTTTATTTACCATTCTTATTTTACTTTTATAAATATTTATAATTTTTATTTTAATTATGTGTAGTGACAATCCATCTCTATTCTAGCATCCTACGGATCCTAGGTTATATGCAAATTCAACTTCATCATGTTTATTAATTGAGAATATTTTTTTCATCCATATTTGTTGGTGCTTATTCGAATGATATTGCGTATGTTTATTATTTAGAAACGCCTGGTAATTTCCATGCGTAAAACTTCAAAGTTAAATATGTATACTATAAGAATTTAATTTAGGATTAAATTAATACCCTCTAAGCTAGAGTAATCCAATCCACGAATATCATAATTGGAATGGGTTCGATATTTTACTTAGTTGTAGTCAGTGGTTCTAGTCAACTGAAGACAAAATCGAGAGTTTGCCTAAGAATATTGAGTAGTTTGTTTATCATAATCGGGATGGGTTGGATATTTACTTAGTTGTATATCCTCCTTTGACTAATATTTATTTGTTCCGAAGACCAAAATCGGCATATAACACAATATGAATCCAATTATAGTAAATAATTTAATACATAAGAACACCCATAAGTCGAACTTGTAGTAAAATTATGAGTAATATGTCTTATTATTGAAATTGTATAATAGAGATAATTTATTAGTGCATGAATAGTTTGCAGTCTTAGGTAAACTAGAGATCATAGGATGCACATCACTGCGTTTGATTCAATCTATGTGTCTCTACTTTTGTTTCTCTATTGGATAGAAATATTTCACCATTTATAATTTATCCGCATAAAATTAAATAGATATGAAAAGGTTATTAGCGCCTAGCAAGCCTTTTGCTCTTCTTGGTTCGGTCACGATTTGATGGTTTCAGGCCACGGAGCATCACCTAGTCTCAAAGTTAGGGACAACAAAATGCTGAGGTCCAAATCGAGACAAATCAGAGAGATCCTTCCCTTGCCAGCAGCAGAACCTGCTAATATGAGCAATAACTAAGAAACATAGTCTTGTAAAGTAGGCCTATATTACACCACTTAATATTCATCCCAGGCCTTAGTCCCCAACCTCCCGTCCATCCGTGATATACTCACCACACCAGACCACTCTCCCTTGAGCGAAAGTCTGTTTTTCATGGCTGTGACTGGGAAGCCACGGGTAGGGGTGTATATCGGTCCAGGCCCAGACCGGAACCAAAATTTGAATATTTTCTAGACTGAAGACCGGACCGGAATCTCTAAAAAAATTAAAACTTGTATTGCAACAAATCTGAGTAAAAATCAATAATTAAACCTGCCAATTATAACACTATCTGAGCAACTTTTTAAATCTGCCATTTTAACCTATTATAGGTCCAACAATTAAATAAATATTAGTATATAGGCATATAACAACCCTGTTCTTGCAAATCGGCAGGCTGAGAAAAATTTAGCAGGCTGCATTAACTATTCAGCAGCAAAATCACCATTCAATAGCACTGTTTTGTTAAAATGTCTCTGTTTGCAAAAGAAAAATAAGCAGCCTTGTTTTTCAAATATGTCTTCCAAATGTGACACTCTTCAATTGTCTATATCCGTGACTTATAATATCGTTCGTAGCTCCATTTTCTACTAAATCTGTGCAAAGTAAAAAAATTTGTAGTGACAAAGAAATAATTTTCCCTAAACAACATCACATCATTATCAGAGAAGTCCAAACCAAGGAAATTATGTATACTTCCCAAATCAATAACTAGCCAGCAAAAACTATCCAAATTAAACCAAATATTAATACACATAATAAAAACTGCAGATCTAAGATATTACCTTTTTCATACTCTTTTAAGTCATCCAAATATTCTTCTACTTTAATTTTTTGACTTATGGATCCATCCAATCTTGCACGCGTAATACGAAGACAATCTTCTGTCTCGATTGATTCATCGAAGAAGGGTCTTTTACTTTTGGAACTCAATATCTGCAAGTGCCATCCATTTTTGTCAAATAATAATCATATAGCGCACAAAAAAACTAATAATAAAATAAAATAATAATAATGATTAATGATTGTTACATTGCAAGAGTTTTGTGTTGAAGCTTCCGTGATTGTTGGCTGGAATGACAATTTCAAATCAAAATTAAATAAAATATAAAATTGATAAGTATATAAAAATAACAATTGATAATTTATTTTATTTCCCAGACCTCAAAAAGTAGATGAGTTTAGGTTTAACAAGTTGGTACTGGTGCCTGTACCTTGGCTATACTCGAGTAATGTACTGTCAGACTCAGACCTAAAGCTAATTTTTGAGCATCTACTAATTTTGGATCCATAGATTTCCATCCTAATCTGAGCTAATTTATCCCGATTGCTGTTCGAGCCACAAATTATATGGGATGACACTATTCATATATTGACATAGCCAGTGAATAATGAATAGAGAATACCTTTTAATTACGCCATATCATATATCCAATTGGCAGTTACTGTCACCTGTCGGGCTGGCTGTGGCTGTGAAGACTGGAGACACAATCAGGAGTCGGCACCCGATAGACACACAAACTCAGAAAAGAAAAGACATAGTCGACAGTTGGCACTCAGCGATCCAGTCGCCCCGAACGTAGAGCAGAATGTGAGTGGGCAGATCGACACAGCGTTAGGAGCACACAAGTAAGAATTGAGAAGGAGAAAGGGAGAGGAGATGAATTAAGTCAATCAACTGAGTCGAGGGCTGAGGTCGAGCGAGAGCAATGACCATGACCGATGAGTTGATGACGGTTGATGGGTTGCCCTAATTTTAGTTTGAAAGGACTATGTTTTAGTGGATTCTGGATCATCCAGGTTTGACCGAAATATTCTAATTTTCAGACCTGATAAGATAGGAACCCGAATTCCTCAAAATTCATGGACCAAAAACTGAATTGGAATCAATCGGTCCAGTCTGGTTCTGAGTCATTTTATGGTCTGGACCTCATTTTGCACACCCATAGCAACAGGGGAAGACATATCAAAGCCACTCAAGTAGAGATCCCTTCACGTGCCATGCCTTCAGCCACACGCCCCGCAGTCGCACAACCCGCAACGACGATGATCACCTTACATCTCTCATTAAACAAATGTTAACTTTGTTAAATGATCACCTTACATCTCTCATCTTACATCTTTCAAATGTTAAAAGTCTAAAATTTTGATATAAATTATAAATAATGAGACAAGGAGAATGAGACTATTCAATCTAATCAAATAGAAAAATATCTTAATTCTAGAACTTTATTATCATCTAAAGAAGGCAGTGAATTATTTTATAACTCACTTCTTCCGAAATATCATAATTAAATGGTGTGTGTAAAATGAGAGATCAAAGTTTTCTAGACTTGATTTGATCAATGATGAGTTATGCATATAATTTGTCTAATATTTTAGGGTAGCATTGAAAATGATTGCATTTATACTAAATAGGAGTTTATCAAAATCACTAATATGAGATATGAATCGGAAAGGTTCCCATATTATGTTTCTTTAAGGTTCGGAGGTGTGAAGCTTATGTAGAACATTTATAATCTGATAAATGCTCCTTAGCCTGATAGATGCTTCTTTGTAAAATACACGGAAAAATTTATGAGTCATCAATTGTACACACCTACTAAAGATAAAACTTTGGTCGCTAAACTTTGATTTTGTAAAGACAATAAATTTGTTTCTAAAAAACTAGTTGGGGTGGACTACAACTCGGGGAAGTTTAAGTGTCACAAGAACATCCTTCGATTCCAATTGGAGAACTATAAAATAGTGCACAACGTGTTGTGACTACTCCTAAGAAAGTAACTCGGAGGTTTGAAATGATAAGTCATGATCTTACAAGATATCATTTCTTAGAGACTGAACATCATCTCTTAGTAATGGATAACTATAATTACTTAGCAGCAGTGATGAATCCTCACTACGAGAATGATTCCATGCCTTCAAATTCGTAAATAACTTCATGTACCCCAAAAACTTATGGATTTTGGTTGATCCTCTCAATAGTGTAGAAACCACTAGGAGTAAGTGGATCTTCAAAAAAGAGGTTGAAATTTTAAAAAATGTTCCTAAGAGACGCGATTGGTGGTGAACTGATATGCATGACACCTATTTAGTCAAATCATTATGAACATGCAAGAGAATGTGTATAATACAATATGAAGAATCATATTTCTTGATTTTGCTGGAAATATGCAAGCTTCGACGCCTATTAATGGTCAGTAGCAAGGATCTCGGAGTTGTAATGTTCATTTTGATGCGGTAATCTAAGAGTTAGGTTTCCATCAACGCAAAAAAGAATAATATGTTTACCAAAATATCAATGAGTATTTTCTTAATAAAATATGTATGACATATTATTTACATTTAAAAACTCATATAAATGACTATATTGATGTTTATTTTCAAACTTATAAATGAAGCGATGTGCTAAAAAAATTCCTAGTATGATATAGCTAACTCTCTAACAAACAGTGACTACATTCCAAACATGTACTTCATAATTGTCACCAACTAAGAGAAATTATTTTTTGATGTGACGTGAGAATTTGAAAAGTTTCAATGGATCTAAGTTGTGGCTAATGCTTTGATGAAACACTTTAAACAAACTTAGCATGACATAGAGCTGAATGATTTAATTCACAAGTTTCAAGATCACACATTATCCATTAAGTAAACACCGTATAGGATGAGTGTAGTTTGATTGGAAGTTTATATGTTTAGTAGTTATTACTTAAGTTTATAATATTACTCGGTAATAATTGAACTCTCATTTCATGATTGAGATGTTATCTAAGTATCATCAAGTACCTGATTTGGCTGTGAAGTTCTGTTCTACCAACAACGTCATTTAAAATATAACTTTAGTTGATAATTATTATTTTTGGATGTGATCACTATTGCATACCAAATTAATTCACAGTTACATAGTCGTGATTATGCATTGTACTGACACTCTTTAAGAATTTTATAGAGACTTTTTGTTATTATTTCTTAAAACATGTGAGTAAAATCGTTAACCTTAGCGAATCGCAGTATACTACATGCAAATTAAGTTTCTTTGACATCATTAAATTACACAAATAAATATGATAGTCATAACGATGACATCATATAAGTTATGAATCATGGAGAGTGAAGTGACTTAACAAGATTGATCTGTCATTCCTATAATGAGAGAAATATCTCCGAGCCTCTTTATGAGTGGAGATTGAGTAATGCACAACTGTGCTTAGACTGAATGTTAGTCATTTGATATGCTAGTTTACCATATAACTAAGAAACATAACTAAGTTTAAAAAGGGACACAAGTTTCTTTTTTAAAAAATGAGAATATTTTATTAACAACAAAGGAAAGGTGCGCTACGGACAAGCTCATTGAGATTCATACTATGAGTCGTAATTTTTGTTCATCAACCCATTTATAGATTCATACTCATTGAGATTTACTTGTCTCGAGAGACCCAACATTTGTTCATGTATTAGGAGTCATAATAGCTTATTAAAGTCGCTCATGATTTATGGGCCAGAAAAATTTTGGTCCACAACTAATTGTCAATATATTCATAGAATCTTACATCGAATGAAATTTGGTTCGATTATGATTTGCCTATTTTACACTTGATTCGGGTAGGCCAACTAGAAGTAAATTTTCAATCTATGAATTTAACGACCCATAAGTTGAACTTTAGCTTATAAGTTTAATCCGTGAATTAAATCTTTCATTTGTTGTGTTTAACCATTAAAGTTGGTTTAGAATTGTTCTTCAAATACTCCTGAAATTAAAATTATTAAAACTATTTATCATTATTAGTTATTTTAACTATAATGAATAAAATTATCCTAATTTTCAACAATTAATCACTAATTCTCCGTTGTTTGAAATGATCAATAATCAAAATCATATAATTAGAGAAAAAACTCAAAAAGACCTTGAACTACCACTTCTTACCCAATTGCGGTTTGAACTACAGCGTTGTCCAAATAAGGTACATAGACCGTCAGTTTTGGCGGAAATCCCAACTCCTTTAACGGCTGATAGTGCCGTGAAGAGCCCATTCGACACCATTTAAATAATTTTGATTATAAATTAAAATAAAAAGACACATCTTCCCAAATAAAAGAAATCAATAAATCTTTCAAAATAAAATCTTCCCAACCTCGCTGTCTCCAACTCAGACGTCGTTTCCAACTTATGCGTTGGCCGGATCCTCTACTCAAAACTTATTCCTTATCGGATTGATGTGAACAGTTTGGTGTCAATTTCTAGGATCGATTTAGAGATTCTCTTATCGGATTTATGGATTCGAATTGGATTTCGTGAAGCTGGAAAATAAAGAAGAAGATAATCACGAGGAAGAATAGAGAAGAGTTGTGTCGTTCTTAAAGTGTGCGAGATCTGATCGGCCTACTCTCAATCAGAACCTGGCGATTTCACTTCGGTCTCCAAATTTTGAGAATCAATTCGAATTGTCCTCCTTCACTCTCGTACCTCAATCACATTTGACACACACCCATTTGGTTATTGAGTTCGTTGTTTGATGAATGGGAGGATAAAGGAGCTGCAAAGGTGGTTGTAGAGAAAGAAGAGGAAGAGGCTAATGGTGGTCTGACACGGTGGCTATGGAGAAAGGAGAGGAAGAGACTGGTGGTGGTCCGACACAATTACAATATCAGCTGAGATCAGGATTGGATACAAGAGCAGCAATAACACACAGCTTGGATTGGTTGTTGTTGATGAAGAAGCTAATGTTAGGGTCGTTTTTAGCAAAGTTAAATCCTTCAACAGAACTTAATTTTAATTAACGATGTCAAAATTTCCATTAAAAAACCTAACGATATTCGGCTTATTTAGAAAAAAAACGGCAGTTGAAGACCCCTTTTGAACCTTTTACGTATAAATTAAAAGAACTTGTTTGATGGAAGTGTTTCAGTCCATATATGACTATTAACAGCAAAGGCTGGTCTGGAAATTTTGATATGCAGTGCAAAGAATTTGTTGGTGGGAAGTATTTCGATCTATATGAGAACGAAAAGAAACATAAGTAAAAGAAGCCTGCTGGAATCTTGAAAAAGAGGCTTGTTACTTGTTAGTCTGTTTCAATTGATAGTCTATATATGATGAAAGGCAACATTCACCAATACAAAGTGGTCTGCTCACCCAGTTACAACTACCACCTAAAGCAACGAAAATAAAGAAGCCTGCTAGAAGAACAATTAGAAAACAGTATTAGATGGATTGATAGACTTTAGTCATATTTGCACACATAAGTTTAATAATCAGTTACACCATCAGTCCTTTAGCAGAGAAATTGCACAAGTGGATAATATCAACTGACGCCAAGTCTTTAATTGTTTGATCGTCCCGCTAAGAAACTTTAACGGGCCTCGTATTGAACAACTGCAGAGAATAGACAATAAAGAAGATAATAAAAAGCTGCTACATCATAAGAGGCACTGATAAGGAAATCCAAAAATAAAACGCTGCAACTGCAACCAAGAAAGTTATAATGCAAATAAAGTTGCTGGTCCAATTTCTTTCTACTTTGTCAACAACACTTACTGCCAGAATAAGTATCGTAAAAACATGTCTGAGTCAATTTTTCGACCACAAACCAAACATTTAATACACATTTAAATCCCTCCAGGCAGAGAGATCACAAACATTTTAATCAAGTTTCTGAATATTGAATTCAATCAAAGATTTATAACCAAATAAAAATAAATGAAAGCAACTACACGCTACATCCCCCTTCTAAAAACAGATGTGATTTACTGCTGTTCCAATTCAGCAACTAAGTAATATGTACTACAACCACATGTCCATTCTATTGAACTG
Source organism: Kalanchoe fedtschenkoi (assembly GCA_002312845.1). NCBI lineage: Eukaryota > Viridiplantae > Streptophyta > Magnoliopsida > Saxifragales > Crassulaceae > Kalanchoe > Kalanchoe fedtschenkoi. The sequence continues at coordinate 1,182,853 of NQLW01000035.1, read as the reverse complement.
GTAGAAGACAACTTCACAAGGTTTTTTTTTTTACAGTTAAATTGTGATCAGCTGTGACATTTCAAACAAATGAACTGCAGATTGGAGTTCACGGAAGCCCAATAAATCAAAAGGGGCTGCCAACTAAGGACCTTCAAATAATTTTAAGCCATTAAATTCTTAAAGAAGTGTGAAGCCATAATCCAGAACTGTGAATGTTTGATACACCAAACTGACGAAAAACAAAAAACTTACTTCTGCGGGTGCGCTTCTTGTAGAGAATGCGGTACCCACACTCACGGCACTGAATGACATCTCCTTGCTTCAGGGTGTTCTCCATACCACAGTCTAAAATAACCAGATGATTAGATCACCAACATCCCAATTTTCACATGTCAACCGTTCACAGAAAATCTAACAACAACAACAACGAATAATAGAACCATAGCAATCGTCTCAACTAAACTTCAAAATTAGAGATGCAGTATAAACCCTAGAAAATTTGAATTCGAAATTTTATGTTCACCAATTTTTTTTCTTCACACGATAGAGAGTTCAACAGAGAAATCAAAGCAGGGGTTTGTGCGAATCGAACCTCCGCAGATGTAGCTGACGGGCTCTGGCGGCGGATCCATGAGCTATCGAATTGCTCGGTTTTTCGTAGCAGAGTTTGGGAGAAGCCGAAAGAAGAAATCGTTCAAAATTGATGATAGCTTAGGGCTTAAATTTAAATAAATACTCTATTTTGTTTCTATACTGACTTTTCGAATGAACGGAATTGAGCTGGGCTCTGAGT
>NQLW01000035.1:1164798-1180593 GCA_002312845.1 Kalanchoe fedtschenkoi | reverse complement strand
AATGTCTTTTTACATGGAGAAATAAATGAAATGTTTACATGAAAATGTCTCCAGGTGTAAAGTTTCCAACAAACACAAATATGCGAAGTCAGATTATAAAATTTAAAAACTCACAATGGTCTTAAATAGGCTCTTAAATAATGATTTATAAAATTGTCGATTATTTTCACAGAGTATGGTCTAGACTTTCCTTTGCTGGCTTGTGGACTTTTTTATTCTTCTTCTCACTCATCGCGTGCACAGTGTTCCCATTTGGGTGAGGGTTTTTTTCTGTTTGAGATGGAAGTTGGTCTTGCAGGTCCTGATCTTATTCACATCAGTTGCTAGTTGAGAAATTGTCTCTCCATGTTGGTTAGTATGAGATCGAGCTTTTTGTCACATTATTTGATATACTCTTTGAGTTTATCTACTTATGAATCTACCCCCACTTTGTTGGCTCATGTCTGGTATTGAGGCACAAATTACCTCAACGGCATGTAGTTATTGCTTCTGTAGCTTAGGTTGAGAAGATTGCTAATGCTTCGGTAGTATTAAGTAGGCACAATGTTATTTTATTGTTGCCCTGGACGTAATCCTCTCAGTGTCACTTCATATCCGATTTTCTCAAAAAAAATGAACTAGTTATTAATGTCTGTGCAGACACAATGACTAATATTTATAAATTTCAAATATTTTTTAAATTTCACATTTGATTAAAAAATTTGGTAAATGCCACTTAATTTTACAAATTCTTCATGGGACCCAAACATCAAAGTCATGTACATGTTATCTCAAAATGACTGGTAATTTACAATCTAATAAATTGGTTTTTATGGAATAATCTAACTAATTAAGCAAACTTAATAAGAATATAATAAAAATTATAATCAATTTTATTTGGATTAAGATCCCATAATGTCAAGCCATTTACCGTCAATTCAAAATTATGCAGTCTTGAATTTTAGTCATCAATCATGATTTGCCACATGTAAAATTAAATATGAATAGTATTTCTAAAACCAAAATCACATTGTTTTATCCTAAAACCACCAATTTTTTTCACCCAAACCATCTTGTTTTGGATTGTTGCAAATTTGCTTTGCATGATGGGATATTAATCCTTTTATTTTTACTTGTAATTGTTTATTTTATGTGGAAATAATTGACAAGAGAACATAAATTTAAAACAATGGTGTACATGTTATCTCAAAATGACATGTAAATTTACTATCTAGTAAATTAAGTAAACTTCATAAGATTACTATAGATGCTACAATCAATTTTATTTTTACTTATAATTATCTATCTTAGATGAAAATAATTGATAGGAGAACATAAGTTTGAAACAATGTATTTAGATAAACCTTCATTTTTAATGTTCATATTTGACTTCAAATGACAAATAACACATAAATGAAAATGATAATGTAAATTTTGATTTAGTTTATAAAATGAATTAAATAATAAATAATTATCAATTACTGTGTGCACACGTATGCTTTTTAAGATCACAACAGAGAAAAAAGAAAATTGAATTTCTAAGTTTCTTGACACGTAGAATTTTCTTTTAATAAATAAAATAGATAGAATGCATCAATCAAAGTGGTCTTTTCACAGTTTCCCAGAAAAATATGAACTTGGGAATATTACATGATCCTTCATATAAAATACTCCAGCATAATCTCATGCAAAAAATGAAAAATAATTGTTCGACGAGATTAGAGATAAACATAATAAAGTTGAATTTCAGGAATGGCCAACAGACTAAGAAGTGTTTGCACGTTTACTGTTCTTCATGACATGCAAGTCACTTGGAGGAGGTCACCAACAGCAATCCACGTTGAGTGATCTACATGTAATTATTCGCCCGCACAAGGGTACAGTACAGAGGTTGAATCTATTTCATGTGTTACATTCCTCTCTTCGTTCATGTTACCTGAGAATCTGACCAAGGAAATGAAAATGAAAACTTAATGAGCAAAGCAGATGATTACTACATCACAAGACAGAAAAAGTAAAACCTCCTGCAAAGTTTTATAGTATATTTCTGTCAACATCAGCCATATTGACAAAGTGAAGTTACATTATATATGTTGTCCAAGAAACTATGACGCAAAAATATCAAGGGAAAGTTCAAAAAAACAGGGTGTTGATTGCTTTTGTATTTTAAAACATTTTAACGAGTTGGAAATCCAGATGTAAGAGTAGCCATCATATTGAGATTTCTACAGTATCAATTCAAACATCAACTAAGAAAAGTAAAAGGAAAATAACAAGAACACCTTCGCAGCTGACAGTTCCCCTTAATATTTCACTTAATTAGAATTCAGAACACATTTATTAAAATATTTACAGGATAAATGATATTATCCTGTCAGCTTGGACCAGGTGATGAAGTACTAAAGGATTGATCAAATAAAGTGAACGCAAAGTTAACAATGCAACAGATCGATTAAATAAATCAGAATGTCATATCTTGGTTACAGCACAAAATAACTAGATCGTTTCTCAGTCAATAAATTTAATGAACTTACTCTGGGGAATGCTGAAAGAAGGAATTCATCATTCACCTTGAAAAAATTGTTTTTATAGCACCTGTCCCATCCCGAATCCCCTAAAGCAGCAAGGCTGCCCCCATCCATGCTGATTGACTCTGCACATGTAATTGATTTATGCGAGGGAGAATTCTTGTTTCTGCTTACACTGGTCACATGTTTTACATCAAAAATTCTCATTAATGATGATTCTTTTGAAATTTCTGGAAGTTTGGGCTCGGGGCTTGCAGGATTGGAAGCATCTCGACCAGTTCTATCTTCCTCATCTGATAAGCATCTGCAACAGTCCGACTCATCCATCTCAAAACTGCGACTCGATAAACCATCCCTCCTTGAGATCCTCAGGTGAGACTGCGATGCATTTTCCTCAATGGCTTCAGAAATTCAAGACGAATTGCCCCAGTTATGACTTAGTTGACTGAAGTCAATCGAACTATCAGGTTGCAAGAGACTATCAAACTCAAAGCTTGAATCAACTTGTTCAAAAGCAAATATCTGGCCTTCAGAGCAAGAACTTGTTCTCTGCTGACCATCTACAGCAGAAACAAGATTAAACACATGAATAACATGCTTCCAATCATGTCCATCATTCCGCATCAGCCTCATATGCATTTCAGTGCTGGAATTTGATTCTGGAGTTTGTATTTGATTTTTACTATCCAAAGAATCCATGGAACACTGAGAAGTTTGTCCAGTCAGATTGGGAGAAAACTTTTCGTCAAACTAAGAAATGAATTCTTCATCGAGTGAATAGCCCAGTAAACTCTGAAACACAAGGCTCCCACTTGGTGAAACCAATGAACTAATTCTCATGCCAGGTTTTGTAAGAGCTGTGGCACCACTACGAATTTCGGCAGTCTTGTCCTTAGATACATTTGAAGAAGTTGCATAACCAGACGAACATGATAACGGAAAACTTAGATGAATAGATGTGTGGAGCTCACCCTCTCCACTCTGCTCATTCTCCTCATCATAGGGGGACAAGAGCCAGTGCATTGAAGCCTCTGCAGGCAAAGGGGGAACCACCATGTGACCACTATCAGCATCCCAATTTCCATGTAAATTATCATAATTAGGGAGTCCATCAATCCCTGAACAATTCTCTCCTACCACAAGAACCCCCCTTGGCCTGCATTTCCTTTTATCTGATACACCAGAAATAACATGGCCTGCCCCAAAACATACAGGTGTAGGCAGACATGACAGAAGATCCACACTGAATCTCGGGAGACACAGAGGCCTCCACAGGAGGAGTATTACCTCTACCATCCTTATCACAATGACTACCTAATGCCTTTTCAAATCCACATTCCAAATCACGCCCAGATCCTATCTTGCAACTAACAGGAGTAAATTGGAACTCTTTACCACCCTCACCTTCACAACCCCTCACCTGGACTCTCTCCTCTTTTTTTCCCTGCCCCTCCGCCAACCTCCCAGATCGAAAATCATTACCATACGAAGCATCTCCACCAGCTGAAACCATTTCCTTGTACGGCCTCTAAGCATTTACGGAGCCGGATTTCTGCCCAGACTGCCACCGGCTGACATTCCTCTGAACTCCCTCCGCAGCGGACCTGGTAACACCGCCATCTCCGATCTTCCTCCGCTCATTCGAAGGCTTGAATGGATTCAATTGGGAGTTGAATGTGGAAAGTTTAGGCTTTGTCGAATTAGGTTTAAGTTGATGAAGGGGCGTTTCGGTAGAGTGGGAAGAAGAAGAAGAGGATGAGGAATGGGAAATGAGGAAGCGCAAGCAGCCTCTGGGAGGTTCGATTGAGGTGGCGCCGTGGCGGAGGAGGAAGTGCTGCAGCTGCTGGTACTGGTTCTAAAGACCGCGCCATTCAGATCCTTCAACGGGCTTTGCGGACTGTGATTTTCGGGTTTTGGATCTGCGGGGGCTTTCAGATGAGCGCGTCTTCTTCTGGCTGCGGGCCTGGACAGGGTTCGATTCATGGCGTGGGGAAGATGGAGATGTGAGTTGGCCGGCGGAGATGAATGAATTGATTCATTTGAATTGGAATTATAGGGAGGGATGAGGGTCCCGCTCGGTTACTATCGCCATTTTTGGGCTCATTTAATTGAATTTTTTATTCATTTTTATTTACCATTTAATAATTTTTAATACATATTTAATATCAATAATTATCTAAAAATATCAAACATTAATCATATCATTATGATAATCAATAAAAAATATAATTCTTCACCAGTAATCATTTACCAATTTTACTTTTTTCACGAACTTTTTTTAAAATATTAATCATCTACTTATTAAATTTGTACAACCGTTAGTATTGACTTCATCTTAATCTACTCAAATTAACTTTAAACGACATGTATTAGAGGACGGAGGGAGTATATTTTTAATTTTTATATTATTTAATATATGTTTGAACCGCATGATAAATTTTTGGGTGGACACAATTTACCACGTGAGCTGTGGACACCATCAATGAAAAGTCATCAAGTAACATTTTGAAAAGTCAAAGTTATATGACGATTCTTCATTGGTTGTGAAATTTTTTGACTTTTTAACGCGCCACGTGACTGATCAAATTGTCACGTGATGACACTACATTGGTGAGTCCCCAGTACAAATGAGAAATTTTTGGGTGGACAGAGTCTACCACGTGGTCGACTTTGGACACCATCAATTCAGAGTCACCACGTGACATTTTGAAAGTCAAACTGACATGTGACGATTCTTCATTGATTGTGAATTGTTTTTAATTTTTCAACGCGCTACGTGGTTGATTAAAATGACATATAACTGCACCGCATTAGAGAGTCCACAGTACACGTGCGGAACTATGTCCACCCAAAAATTTCTCCCAACCTCACATCCTAATTCAACGAACACTCCGCCAATTTCAATAAGGTACACCGTATAGGCTTTAATAAGAATCGAACTCAAAAAATGGGACAATCTTCGTTGATTCCTTGCACCCATAAATAGAGAATAAGTATGCTATGGTCCTATTTTAACACGTATAATGGACATGCACCGTGTTAGAATAGCATTCAAAATGACACGTATTCTGTAGCTTGATGAATGATGAGCAATACAGAATCAAGTTAAATAGTGATCTGCTCCTTATACTGAAAGGATTGTCCTGAAATCAATCGATGTAAACGCAAACATGATAAGGGGTGTATAAAATTTGATCCAGTCAAGAAAATGATCCGAAACTAAATCAGAATGGATCGAAAGATTTCGGTCCATCAATTTTCCAGGATTTTGTTTTTTTGTTCGGTCCGGACCGGAATAGGCCTGTTTGGTAATTTTTTAATAAAAAATTTAATTTTTATTCTAATACTTATATTTATCTTATTTAATATATAAATAAAATTATTTTTAATTCACACTTTAATAAAAATTAATTAATTTTTTAATTAATTCTGTCCAAACAGGTACGGTCCGGTCTAAATCTGAAATTTTTAGATCCAGTTCGGTCCAGACCAATTCAAATCAGGTCCGGTCTTGATTTCTTAGCATATATCAATTTCGGTTCCGATTCGGTCCGATTTTATACCGGTGAACACCCCTGATGATAAGAAAGTTGGTGCTAGGTGCCCGATTTGAGTTGAATAAGGGGAATCTCACTTTCTTGATTCGTTGAAAATTGCCATGAACGATTTGTTAGTGCGAGCTAATTAGAATTTGAGGAGGGCCTTGGACATGTCTCAACTACTACTACCACTACTGCACTCAGTTAGTTGGTAAAGGCGAGTCGCATTCCGCAGTTTGAGGGGACCATCGCATCGCATCCCACCTCACCTCTCCTCCATACATAACCATCTAGTTGTACCGCTCCACAATTCTGCCATTTACATATTTTCTAAAACCAAACATAGCCTTACAATAAAAAGACAGTACAACTGACTCCCCAAATGTTTGGGTAGCTGTCCATTAATCAATAGACAGTGTCAAAATGTTTTATTGATGGACAGTGTTAAAACTCTCTACATAGCATCCAACTGATTGATTATTCAAATTTTTTAATTAAAAAATATTCATTTTAAAATATGTATTTTTTTATTAATTATTGAATATAGTATTAATATATATAATTCCACTTAGCCTAGCACTTTTCACAGTATTGATTACACCTTAAAATTTCAACTGAAACAAATCTCACAGAATTTACAGCTCAATTGATTAATAAAATGGTAGTATTCACAAGTTTATATTGAACTATCAATTCTCTTCAGATTTTACCATCCTCAACCGAAGGGAGCTTAACAGACCCGATGGATGGTTTCTTTTTAGGAATTGGTAGCTGCGTCAAACAATAAGGCTGTGTTTGGTTTAGGAAAAATGTGAGAGAGAAAAATTTGAGGGAAAATGAGATGAAATTTCTTGTTTGATTTAGGACAAATTAGAGATGTAAAACTAAATGGAAAGTTAGATAAAAAATTTGAATAAAAATTTGTTTAATTTAAAATTTTTTTTAGTACTTTTTATAAATTTTTCACTCCAAACCAAACAAAGAGAAAATAAGATAAAATTTTAAAAAAATTCATTTTCTCTCATATTTTCCATTTACTCTAACTTTTTTCAATTCAAAAACAGCCTAAATACGAAGAAATTTAGGGGTAGATATAAAAAAATTGTCAGGCGGAAAGGGTTGGTTAAATCACGCGAGAGCAGCAACAGAATATGTACGGAAGATGGGCCCACGACAAATAAACAATAATAAATAAATGAAATTAATGACACTTATGTAATAATGTCATTCCAACAGAAAAAAGAAAAAAACTGTCGAGCAGTGGCGCGTACGACTACGAGTAGTATTTGATAGCTCACAGACTCTTCTTTCTTTCCTTGACATAAATCCCAACAGCTTTTTCTTCCCCCAACTCCCTCTCAGAAGCAGCAGCAGCAGCAGCAGCTTAGGGTACCGTAAGGACATATTTTCTCTCTCTCTCTAATTCTTCACAGGCTTCTCTTCAATTTGTTATGTAGTAGAAGTGTTCTGCTCTTTTCCAGTTCGGATTACTGAGTGTTTGTGGAAATGCTAATTGAGTTTTATAACTGAAATACTTTTTCAGTATCTTGTTCCATTGTGTTGCTGTGCAAGCTGTGCTGTGTTGAAAACAAGAAATAAGGAGAAGAGGCAGTTTCTTTATTGCTAGGTTTTGCTTTGAGATGAAGTCTGAATCGCTGTTACCTCATATTAGAAATGTACATTCTTTTCTGTCAATGTTAAGTCGAGCTCCTCTCATTTTGGCTGGATGATGAGACCCTAAATCCATACTGCTTCTCTATGTAGCTTTTTGGGGTTTTAATGTTGTTGTTGTTGTTATTATGGTGGCATTGCACTGGGGATTGATCAGCAAACAGTAGATACAATTGTTACCCTTTGGGGATGAGGACCTAAGATGGCTTTGTGGAAGACAATTATTTTGAAATGGATTTTTTTCTATTTTAGTTTGGACTCCAATCAGAAGAGATCTACTTATCTGCTTGAATTGTGAAATTGTAGCAACCTGTTTTTCCTTTTCATTTTTGTTTTACTGTTAATTTTCACACACCCTGATATGGGTTGTTGCAAAAAGTGCAGATCAACCTGTACGAGGATTTCAAGATTTGGTCTGAATGGCGGCGAGTAAAGATACCAGTTCATTTGACGCTACTTCTGTCCCGGAGGAAGGATTACACGTGGCAAACATGATGGCAAGCAGCACCACCAACAGCTTTGAAGAGAATATGAAGTTTCCTGGGGAGGAGTTCTCTCACAGTTCCCACAAGCTTGGATTTGGGATCATGGATAACCATTACTACGCAAGTAACAGCAGTGCGGATAACCTGATGCAGGAGGTGCTTTGTGATTCCAATCAGGACCCCGCCGGTGATCAGATGAGCTGGAATGCACATGGTGTCAATGAAATGCAGAATGGTCATAGGGGCTTTCATGTGCCCAATCTTCAAGATCATCCTTATCCCGCGACACATGAACTTCTTGATTTGTTCAACTTACCAAGGTGTTCTGCCTCCTCTTTTGTTCCAAATTCCCTCATATCCTTCTCCAATCCAGTCCATAAGGTCTCGAATTTTAACAGCTCTTTAGGATTTCTCGGAGACCATACACAACCTGAGAATATGCCTGCCTCAGCCAATTTATATGACCCTCTATACCAAATGAGTCCTCCCCCTCAACAGCCTTCTATCAGGGAGTTGATTCAGTCGACTTTACCACGTTGCTGCAACTTTTCTGGCTTAAATGGTTCCTTATATGGTGGAGAAGATGAAAGGGATGTAGTTGGCGGAGCGTATCAAGATTTAGAGGGAAGAGACTTTGACAGTGAAGTGCTGGAGTTTACCGGGGAAAAGCCTCGTAAGGGAAAGGGTAAAGAGGGCAATGCTACCGAGCGGAAAAGGAGAGTTGAATTCAGTGGTAAGTATGATGCTTTGAAGAGCTTGCTTCCAAGTCCCAATAAGGTACTTACTCAGAAGTAACCACTGATTCTGTAAATCTTTTGTTATGTCTAATAGTTATCTTAGCGACGCTGTTGTTTACTCTTTTCTCTCTTTTTTGGATCATGTGATTGCAAAGCCTGATCGAGCGTCCATTGTGGGAGAGGCTATTGATTATATCAAGGAGTTGAAGAGAACAGTGAGTGAGCTCAAAAGTCTGGTGGAGAAGAAAAAATGCGGAAAAGAGAGGAACAAGAAGCCAAAGACAGAAGAGGATGGGTTCGGGGACTACAATGGGTCATTGAGGTGCTCATGGCTGCAGAGGAAGTCCAAGGACGCGGAAGTTGATGTCCGTATCATCGATGATGAGGTCACTATAAAGCTGGTTCAGAGGAAAAGGATTAATTGCTTACTGCTAGTTACCAAGATACTAGATGAGCTGCAGTTGGATCTCCAACATGTTGCTGGTGGCCATGCTGGTGACTTCTATAGTTTCTTGTTCAATACAAAGGTATGTTGACCTGATAGATGATAACTGATAAATCTTCATAAGCTTTGGTCTTTTATGTTGATTTTAAAATGAGTCGATGTTTCAGATCTATGAAGGCTCCTATGTTTATGCTACTGGAATTGCGAACAGGCTGCTGGAGGCCGTAGAGAGGCAGTATGCAGCTGTTCCACCTTCCAGTAAATACTAATTTGCCTCAGCTGAAGGAGAAGAGCAGCAGGGATTCATTTCTGTTAACTTCGGGCAAGTTGGTTGGTAGTTTATTTGATGTCTTGTATGAGCACTTGGTTTCTCTTCTCACAAATTATCAGGTTGAATTAACTTCTCATCTTGAGAAGAATAGGGATCGTTTTATTCTTCGCATGAAAAACAAATATTGAAGTAGAAAAGATATTACACAAGTTTTCGTTGCTAGTTTCAGTTCGGATTTCTCTCTGTAATTTGAATGGCTGACAGTTTCACACTGACCACTGCACTGCTGAAATCTTATATGGAGATACATAAATAAGCATTGAGCAATTTAACGTTTCAAGAAGCCCAATCCAGAACTTGAAATTCAATTCAACAGTGGATTAAATGGATCGAGTCGAAAATGAGAAGTGAGTGTAAGCTCATTGTTGCTTCACCAGGAGATCCGGATATGATTGTCATTCCTGCACCTTTTATCTGCAGGTGTGGCAACAATATCAGGCATAATTATGACAGACTGGAGTTTTTTGTTTTCAACCAGTTATTGAAATGGCTTTCCTCCAGTAAATGAGTCATCAAGCAATAAACAAGTCAAATAAAAAAACAAAAATCCAATTATAGGTGGAGGAGGAGGGCCTCCTCGCACAACCACTGCCCCTTCCCCACACCCATCCCCGCAGCCACAAGCCGCCAGCCCCACGCCTTCCCCCTGACAGCCATCACACATAAAGCCTTACGGCCACCCGCTTCGTAGACCTCGGCCCTCGGCCATCTCCCTCACCGCTGAAGGCTGTTGTGAAGCCTCAATCTGGCGAGGCTAGCGCCCCACCCGTGCCCGGTCATCGTGGTCAAGGAAGCCTGAATCCTCGTCCGCGGTTGCCTTGGCTGGCCGTGCGCCTTGGGGCCACACCCTGCTCGACTGGCTAGCCGTAGATCCAGCACCCCCTCCCAATCTAAACCCACCCCCACCAAGGCCTACCGTCTCCCTGTCAGCTCTGAGAGACCCTGCCAGCGGCCCACGGCGGTAGCGCACCGGCCAACCTCGCGAGGAGGACCTCTGGTGACCTATAACCACCAGATAGGTCATCGTCGCTTAACCGCTACCCCCAAAACTTGCTGCTGCTGTGCTTATGCCAACAGCCGACCATCCTGCGAGTTAATTGCAAAACCACCCCTTATCGCTCATTCCCTATCAAATCAACAACCCCGGCTGGTTTGTTTTCGAGACTACCCTTTTCGCTACTCGTTATAGCGCAAATGCCTATTATTTTCGCTGAACTGAACAGCGCAAATAACACCGTGTCCGTTAAGATGAGTCACCTGCTGACATGGATGCCATGGCGAAAATCATAAACATTTTCGCTGAACCCAGTCGCGAAAAGGCCCAACACATTTCACTCTATTGAAGAGCGAAATTCCCTTGGATATTTCGCGCTCCTTCCTGAAAACGGCAGACGCCGCCCCCGGCTGAGTTGATTCGCGTGGAAGCTCTCTCTTCTCCAAATCGACCCCCCGCCTACAACCCACCGCATACGGCGTTCTCGGATTCGGACAGAGCTGCGGTCGCCGTCCGGCCTGGTGTGGAGCGCTGAAGACAGTCCTCTTGGGTATTTCGGTAGGTTGTGTTAAAGGTTTTTGCATTTAGGGATTAGCCAAATTGAGGGTGGTGTTAGGGTTTTGGATTTCGGGGTTATGTAATGGGAAATTGTTTACATTTACGTTGAGGTTGAATGTTGTACACGTAGGATGCTGTTATTTTAGTTACAGATTTTTGCAGTTAGGGATTTGCCAAATTGGGGGTGGTTTTAGGGTTTCGGATTTCGGGGTTAGGCTGTGCGAATTGTGTACGTTTACATTGAGGTTGAAGGTTGTAGACGTAGGATGCTGCTATATAGCTGGCTGTTTCTAGGGTGTCTGCCTCGGTTTGTTTGGTTGGTGGGGTTTTCATGTCTTTGTAATGAGTATTCAGGTCTTTGGTCAGTGTTTGAGGTAGTTTTCTAGTCTTGGTGGAGGGGTCTCTTGTGTTTAGGTCATTTGATTCAATAAACAAATATATTCCAAAAAAAAACTAGATTTGTTAGAAGAAGAAAATGAGGAAGCGGAAAACCTAGCTAGAGAATTGTTTTCAGACAACGGAGAGGATGAGTTTGATAACCTTGTTGTCGACGAGTGTGGAAATATTGTTGAACCAACAGATAATGTCAATGTTGCGGAGAGTTCGCAAGCCAGGGAAGATGCAATGGATTATGAATGGGGCAATTATTGAAACGAGAACGATGCATTTGTGGCTGAAAGGACTCCATTATTTTATGATTATCCTTGTTTCGATAATTGTACTGATTGGTTGGCCGATCCAAATGAATACGATGGCTTTGATACTTCACATTCAAAAAGTGAATTATTCAAGGGGCAACGTTTTGTTTCGAAGGATGCTGCGATACATGCTGTTCAATTGTATTCAATCCTCAATCGCGTCGAATACAAGGTTGATAAATCAGAGCCAAGTATGGTTAATTTGAAGTGCAGAATAGACGGGATTGGTCGGGTGAGCTGTCGATGGCATTTTTGGGCAGTTAAGAAGAAGTCTTCCGTAATGTTCATTTGTAGTGTGTACGATGGTCCACACACGTGTGACCATGACATTATTCCAAACGATAATGTCCATTTGAACAAAGACTTTATTGGTTGGGAGATAAAAGAGTTGATTCAAGAGCGAATACGTATTTCTCCTATTCTTGTGAAGGAGATGATGCAAACCAAATATGGGTTCGAAGTTTCGTATTTGAAAGCTTGGAGGGGTAGGCAGAAGGCTTTGGAAATCATGTTTGGTGATTGGCATAAGTCCTTTGATTTGTTACCATCTTACATGGACACTTTACAGAAGACCAACCCAGGCACAGTTGTGTATTGGCAAAAGTCAGAGATTGACGGGAAAATATACGTAGACCGAATATTTTGGGCGTTCGGTCCCGCAATTGAGGCTTTTAATTACTGTCGGCCTGTATTATCTGTAGATGGGACACACTTGTACGGGAAGTACAAGGGCACTTTGCTCATTGCGGTTGGGTTGGACGCAAACAACCATGTGCTGCCTCTTGCATTTGCTCTTGTTGAGAGCGAAAACACTTCAAGCTGGCCATGGTTTATGAGCTGCATAAGGAGGGGTGTAACTGATAGAAATGGGTTATGTGTCATATCTGATAGACACGCTGGCATATTATATTCTATGACACAACCTGATTGGTCTCCACCCAGAGCGTATCACAGGATTTGCGTAAGGCACTTCGTTAGTAACTTTCAGAAGCGTGTTCGGAAGATGGAACTAAAAAAAATGTTGGAAACTATTGCATATTTAAACCAGCCTTGGAAATTTAATTCTGCTTTCAGAGATTTGATTGAATTGTTGAAGTCCGATGTGGCCATTTGTACTTGGTTGCGTGACCAGCCAAGGAAGCTGTGGTCACTAGCTTTTGATGAGGACGGCAGGCGTTGGGGCTCGATGACCACAAATGCAAGTGAAGTGTTTAATTCTGTAATAAAAAGAGGTAGGGACTTACCTATCACAGCTTTGGTACACTACACTTTCAAGCAGTCCAACCATTACTTTGTCAGCCGACGGGATCAATATTTGGGCCACATGAAAGAGTACTCACCGAGACTAGAGGAGAAGATGGTGAAGATGGTGACGAAAGCCTATTGTCATCGTGTCACCATGTACGACCATTCGAGTGGCGAGGCGTCCGTTAGAACCGGCGGGTCAAATCATGAACACACCGTGCACATGAGGAAAAGACTTGTTCTTGCGGGAAGTGGCAGGCATTTCATTATCCGTGCACACATGCCCTAAAAGTGGGCTCGATGTTGCGACACAGGAAATATTATGGGGTTGCAGATGAGTACAAGATGGAGGCTTATTATAACACCTGGAGCCCTATATTTCATCCCATGCCAGACAAGGCATATTGGGAATTGGGTCCCTATGGCACACATGTACCTAATCCTTGGTTTAAGAGACCACCTAGTAGAGGAAGACTTGAATCGAGGAGGCGACGGAATGAAATGGATGGTGTCGGAAACAACAGGAGAAGGACTACGACTCCTGCGATGAGAAGGCAGAAAAAGTGTGGTTTGTGCAATGGAATTGGGCACAACCGTGCGGGGTGCCCAACTCGCATGTGACCTCCGTAGTAGTTCTTGTATTAGTAGAAGTCTGTTACTCTGTAGTGTAATTCGAAAACTGTGTATTTCTATTTCTTGAATTAGTACGAGTCCGTTACTCTGTAGTGTAATTCGAAAACTATGTATTTGCGGTTTGTTATATTGGTATTACTCTGTACTGTTTTATTCTGTATTTGTATTTCTTCAATTAGTATCTAAGTGGGTTAAATATGCGTATGTAATGTCACATAAATTCTTATTTTCAGGTCGTGGCAATATACTTGTTGCAGTTGCGTTTATGATGGCCCGCACACGTGGTGGACGTCGGGCTAGGCCTACATCATCTCGTTCGGCCACAGATGGTACAGACCTTTCTTTATTAGACCATCCGGGTCCGGTCGACCCCGTCGTTCTTCATGCGCAGGCCACACATCGATCCAGTTTAGTATGGGAAGGCGAGGTATGCTATTTCTATTAGGTGTCGTTACTACCTCGTTTATCATTTGCACGTATTTATTAATCGCGCACTTATTTTTTGTAGTTTGACCGCGTCTGTGAGGTGAGACATCATAGGATGTGGGATCTTGATCCACGAGTAGCACCTTATGTGGCGAGGATGGGCTTTTATGCGTGGACGATGGTGCAAAATATGAGGCTAGATCATGCACTCATTACAGCTCTCGTCGAGCGCTGGAGATCTGAGACGCACACATTCCACTTCCGTGGAGGAGAGATGACCGTCACACTGCAGGACGTAGGACTTCTTACCGGGTTACCAGTCGACGGACGAGCTGTAACTGGTAACGAGTTCTGCGACGATTGGGGACGCATATGTGAGCGGCTTTTAGGACGGGATCCTGAGCGTGGCAGAAGTCCCTACTACGTCCACCTGTCGTGGTTTGCAGAGCACATGGCGATCCCACCCGATGATGCTGATGAGGACACGCTGATGATGTACGCTAGAGCATACGTCTTGTGCATGCTTTGCACCTCGTTGCTCACAGACTCGACGGGGAACGAGATCAGTCTGCATTATCTTCGTCTCCTCGAGGATATAGATGTCGTACCCACTTACAGCTGGGGAGGAGCCGTTTTAGCATGCCTGTACCGGCAGCTTTGTACCGCTTGTGTTGGAAGACACAAGCAGATTGGGGGAGCTCTGCTGGTGCTACAGTCTGGTGCTGGGAGAGGATGCCACTAGGTCGGCCACAGCAGGTCGGTCTTCCTAACCACCAGTGGCCTGATGAGTTTGATGGCCATCCGCGTATGTTGCCAGCTATTTCGTACGGGTAATTGATTGAAATCTTTAACATATTATTACTTTCATATTCAATTGTGCATGTTAACCTCATTCTTGTTTTGTGTTAAAACAGGCGGTGGGCCGGGGCGAGGACCTACACCCAGAGTCCGCATCAGGTTCTACTGTACTATAGGGATCACCTTGACCGACAGAGTCCAGGTGATCTAAGCTGGGAGCCCTATCATGACGACCGCTTTGACGGAATCAATGAGCTGTGCATACAGGGCCGCCAGATATGGACTGCAGAGGTTCCACTCATATGTTTCCACATAGTGGAGTGGCATTACCCATCTCGAGTCATGCGGCAGTTTGGATGGCAGCCTCTGATTCCTGACCCACCACGAGATGGGCATTCAGACCTACATAAGGTTAGTAGGAGGAAGGGGAAATTAGATTGGTCTTTGGAGCACCATAGATGGATTGCTGCATGGGAGCAACGGGAGGATGCTACGTTGGTTGGCTCTGACATTCATGATCCACACATGCATTCCTCATACATGGCATGGTATGATAGGATCACGCGGAGAATCATTCAGCCGACCCACTTCCATATGAATGCCTATCAGCCGACCGCTGGTGAACGAACTACTTTGGTAAGTGATTTGTAGCTTATTTATTTTACTTACTACGCTTGCTGTGCCTTGTTCATTTATACTGTACTGTCTTTTTATAGCTGAAGACTCTT
>NQLW01000035.1:1146798-1163570 GCA_002312845.1 Kalanchoe fedtschenkoi | reverse complement strand
GCTCCTTCCCAACCCGACCCGATGGTTCAATCCAGGAGCCCTGCAGCCCAATCAGATAAAGCAGGATCAACAGTCCAGCCCAATCCAGCATGCAAGTTTTGTAGTGTCAGCAGGCACAATATATTTAGACTCTTTGAGTCATCTCTTTGTAGACTCTCTGAGTCACTCCTTACTTATGTTGGTCTTCTTTCGCCAATAGATCCTTCTGGATCATATATCAATAAACATAAATTTTATTATAAAACAAGTCAAATAGAAATTTTACAAGACAATTTGTCACAACAGACAATTGTATCTAATTCTCACCAGGAAAAGGAACTGCCAGATTTCTAAAATGTTCCACTCATGGCATCCCCATGGAAGCTCTGAGATAAGCTTTGTGTCCGGGTTAGAAACGTTTGTTTCATTACGGGACTTCATTTTTCACCTTCTGACAATATACATCGTTTTTAAGTTAAAAGCGTAGTCTATTGTATGAACATATTATACGGTGCTTTTAAATTAAAAACGTTGTATATAGTTATTGGGTAGGGCTATATATGACATTTTTTACTTAAAAGCGCGATATACACTAGAGTTTTTCTATCAAATAATGTTACTTTATATGATGTTTTAAATTTTAAAACATCGTTTTTAATTATAATTAATTATTTAAATCAATTTTTAACTGTTTATAGATTCATTGTAAATTTGTTTCAATGTGAATGAAAGGTTTCTTTTATGAGAATGCTGAGATGACATGACAAAATTCCACATGACATGACACAAACCTACTTTTAGGTTTGTTTCGACGGGAATGCCCTTTGAAGCAATTACCTGTCATAGAAGATCTGACAATTTAGAACACATAAGACGCTATATATTTTATGGAAAATGTGAAAGAAAGAAAATGGAATTGAAAGTTGAATGAAATTTCATATTTGGTTTAGGAATGTTGGGAGAAGAAAATTGTTGATAAAATAATGTATGTTTAAGTACTTTCCCTACAATTTTTAACTCATAACAAAATAAGAGAAAAATTATAAATAAATCGTGAAAAATTCATTTTTCCTCCTATTTTTTTCTTCCTCGTCTACCCTAGACTTAAAAGAGAGTTATAAGGAATGTGGAAAATTAAAAAAAAATCCAATCCATCCAGAAACACCCCAAGTGAAACTCAATTAATGGATGTGTTCAAAGTTGATAGAATTCAGATAAAAAATAAATTTTAGTGCTACAAACTAAGGTTACACCACTCGTCAACCTTTATAATAAAGTACACTGTATAAACACCATGTTTTGTTTTGGATTAAGGAAAATCCAATCTCTTCGGTGCAAAAAAACTCCGAAGAGTAGTCTCACAAAAGTTGAATGCCATGCTCTCCTACTTATTTCCTGCATGTTACCACTAGAACATACATGGAATTTATGACGATTGAAATGGGGTATAGAAATATCCATCAGAACCTCATACAAGATGAACATTGTTGTGTTAGTCACTTGGTAAATATTTCACATCGGCTAGTAAGGAAAAGAAGAGGCAACTTATATTAGATTGTTGAATCCTAACTTACAAGTCTAGACTTTTGAGTCATAGTGAGAATACAATCCAAAATGAGCCGACTCGTAAATTCAACAACTATTAATATCACATTAAACTTATTTACCCTTTGGCTACTACTTTGCCGGCTTTCACACCTTCTTTCCACATATCCGAAGATAATTGGTTACCAGAGTAAGCACGTCGGTAATTTTTATTTTTAGCTAAAACATTTGTCATCAGATGCCCCATTTTTGGGTCTGTATCTATAAAATGATACAATAAGTGCACCAAGTAAGGCACCACAAAACATTTTACAAGAATACATCATTATACAAGGTCGGTGAATAGTAAATGGAAACATGATAACCATGAGAAAATGATGAGCTTTAACTGAATTATCTTTTTCCCTTTGGTTGTGTTTGGTTTAAGAAAAATTTGTAGAGTTTTTTTTTTAGGAAAAATAAGAAGAAATTCTTTAATTAGTGATTTTTTTAAAAATATTTAACCTATTTTCTTTGTTCACTGGTAAATTTGCATGCCGAATTGATTTTATATCAGGTTTATTCTTTTAACAAATCTCATCTGCGAAGATTAGTTTCAACTTCACCTGTATGAAGAGCAAATGTGTCATGTGTTTTTTTTGTCTCAAATTGCCTGTCGATGTGTCATCTTCGCCTTGCTTTAACAAAGATCAAAAGCATATTCGCTAGTAATGGTAACAAAGTTTATTAAACTATTTTCGTGCTTATGTTGGGTGAAGTTGTTTAATTGCTTTGCAATTGAAGAACATGAAGATTGTTTAAGCAATCTTTGTTGTTGACAATAATGAAGTTTTAATGAACTTTGCATGTTACAATTACGAAGGTTTTCAAATTAAAACCTTAGTCGTCGATCGGCTCTCCCTCATCCGACAATTGCAACTCTCCCCTTTCTCTGTCATCCCCCTCCCGGGGCCGCTGTGACACCCAAACCGATCCGCTCTCTTCGTTGTCTCAGAGCCAGCGAGCCGCCCTCTTCGCCATCTCAGAATCGCCATCACTCCAATTCTCACTTTTCTCACCATTAGTAAGTATCATATTTGTCATGCTAATGTCAATTTTTAGGATTGAGGTAGTTTACGGTTGGATTTAAGGTGCTGTTGATTTAAGGTTAGGGTCAGGGTAGTGTAAGGTTTGATTTAGGACATTGATTTTAGGAGTTGTTTGATATATTTGAAAGTGAATGATTGAATGATTTCGTTACCCTTTATTTTAGGATATTTTATTGTTAGATTTAAGATAATTTTACGTTGGGGTATGATCCCATTTTGTCATTAGCTATGGTGTGTTGTATGTTTGAATTTAGTTTGAATATATATTTTACTTGTGTTCAAGCACTGATAGGACCATCATTGAGCTGTCATATGCAAATAAATTTATAAATACCTCTCTAACTAGCTTGTAGTAAGTACAGAGTCGATTCACACGGACAAATTCCTGCAACTTAGTAACAAACTCAGTTAAAAATAAAAAGATTCAAAATTTGAGGGTTTATAGAGTTGAATTGATGGCTCCAACGTTTCAACCTTCACACTAGATAAAGAAATCAATAGATAAAACATGTAGTTCAGGTGACTTGACTTATGAATGCGTTGCTCATTCATTCTGATAATGAAACTCTTGAAATGAATTAAACTCATCAAAATATAAATCACATATAAACAATGGCAATGTGACTGAGTGTAAACAATCGCTCCTACTCTACATTCATCATACTTTTTAGCTGATGATATGAATCCTATATGTCTAACATACATTAATAAGGTTGGTAGCCTAGCAAAAAACATATGCAGTTGAGCTACCATGATAGGGAGTTCAATCAAGGTTCTTTGGCTTGCGCAAATCTAGAGTATGCTTACCTATAAATCAGCACGAGCATCAGTCTATTTGCTACTTGACTAGTTGGTATTGACCCAAACCTTCATAGCTAGATCAGCGTTAAGAATTATGTAACAAAACATTCATTCAGTGAAGTTGTCATGCAACAAAGTAATCATTCAGTTGAAGCAAAATAAACATAACAAGAATTTATTAACTATAGATATCTGACAATGATAATTCACAAGTCACCACACTTGAACTATACAAGGAACTTGGCCACTAAGGGTCATAAAGATATACATAATTAGTTTAATAAAGAGATCTTTACAAACTGACTATGAACGCTCTATGACAAGCTCTCCTGTTGTCTCCACTACTCTCCTGAATTACACACCGGTTGGAGATACCATGATACACAATGTTGAAGCACACCAAATAGTGAGGCCGAGACTTGCTTATATATTCCTTAGTGTAGCTTACAACTTAAGATAAGTTATATGCGTAAATCTCGTGTATATCTTTTGAGAAATCTGATAAGAATTAGATTTAGATGGGTGATAAAAGATAGACTGTAATTGAAGTTAGTTATAGAAACTACTTATCGACCAACTTTCTTATCTTGCTGGCAGAAATTTGCTAAGATTTAGGTTTTGACTCCTCAAAGGAAACTGTAGATAACATTCCAATCTTTCTATAAGCTCTTGAATTGTGCAAACTGGACACTTGGCATAAAAGTTACACTCCTCGCAAGTAGAAAGGTCGATTGTCTTCAGAGTTGGAAACAATGCACGTTTTAAGGTCTAGAAGCATGGATTCCTGGACCAGAGACTCATCGAATTATACGTCGAAGGGATGCTAGCTAACTAAAGAAAATGTTGGATGTAGTCGTTGGTGGAATTATACAAAGTGAGTATTCTGATGAGGTATTGACCGTCGATAGAGAGATGATCGGGAATGCCCGCCAATTTAACAACAAATGCGGAGTGCACTAGGTGCTGACATCTGATACATCAGTACCAGCACAAGCAATAACAATTCTGTTAAGGATTTCTATGGGTTCCATACAATTAGGATTTAGGATTTTTAGATTCTAGGATTCAGGGTTTAATTTTTTTTGATTTTTTATGTTTTATTGTATTTAGAAATATGCTATAAACATATTAAAACTTTGATATGAAAAAAAATGAATTATGTTGTTTTATCCGATCCCTTGCCTAATTTATATAAGGTGTCACCTTATATTCGATAACTCCATTTTTAATACCTAATTTATTATTATTATTTTTGTGTTGAAATAATTATCATAGCTTTAACTTACAAAAAAACCCAAATTTTATTGATTTGTTCACTTTTTCTGGTTTTCATTTAAAAAATTAAAAACTACAAAAACTATTGTTACTATGATGGTTCTTTACAAACCCAAGTTTTAATATATATTTTTTTCATTGCAAAAATGTATTTGGCTATTTTTTTTCTAGAATAACGGCAACCACCATTAATTGTTTCATAGGTATTTACTTCAGAATATGTGAGGTATTTAGGTTATTATATAGACATGGCAACATTGCTAATTTTTTATATTATTTATTTCTTTTGATTTTTACTCAAAATATAATATTTTTAATCACTTTTAATTTATTTAAATAAACTATGCTATTTTGAAAGAATATGAATAATGACGATGATAAATAAAATAGCGACCCAACCATTTGTATAATTTTGATATTTTTATGAAATGAAAATCCTAAAAATAAAATAAAAACATTAGGAGAGTGTGACCTGATTATAAACAGGGTGAAGAATAATTCATGACAATCTTCATGATCGGAGTTCGAATTCCTATGATCAGAGAGTTCAAATCCTTTGATGGTTGGGTATGCGCATAGTAATATTATATTTATAAAAAAATTAACAAATCCTAAAAACAGAACGATCTATGGAAAAAAAGGAGACAACCGCTTGAAATGAAGTTCAATCATGAACGTGAAGAAAAATATGTGCAAAGATGAAGAAAAAAATTCAAATGATCAGTAAAAGTTTCCGGCGTTGAAACAATAATCTATCAGAGGTGCAACTTTTAGCACATCAATTCTTATAACATAATTTTTTAAAATTATGTTTTCTTCTTCATTACGATCTGATTGCATTTCATCTCACATTTGAAAATGTTGCAATTTCATACCTATTTTGAGTTATGTTTAGATTGAATATGGCATGAACACTGAATTGGTCCTCATTACGTGATTCTATATTACATGTAATCTTCATATAACTTTAAGCCTCACAGGGGAGGATGGAAAGGTTTTGTATTTCAATTTAATTAAACCATTTCGTCTCACTTCATCATTAAATAACAAATTTAAATCATATTTTAGTGTGAACCTTAAGCCATAATTAACACCATCACCTTGGCCGAAAGTGTACATCAAAACAAAAATAAAATAAAAACATATTGAACCGAAACAAATTAATAGGCTTGATTCGGTATTGAATGCCAACGGTTGACTTACGGTTTCAATAAATTATTACAAACGTGAATAGTTTGGTTTTGAAATTTCATAAATTAAATGGAACCCAAAAAATCATTATGATTTATTTTAACTTTAGACTTTTTTTTAGATGTAAACCCTAAAACCCTCAAAACTCTAGAAATCCTAAAAAATTAGAAACTTTGAATCATGAAATTTTAAAACCCCTAAACACCATTCAAAATGAAGTCATTTTAACTGCTAAGATACGTAACTTATATACCCTGATGGAGTACATCCGTTTTCCCCATTAATTAAATTACTCATAGTAAAAATTACTATTTTTTATAGTCCATGAATAAATCAAATTGAATGGGATTGAACCACATAATTTGTTTCAACAAAATTTCAAAATTCTGTCCATTTAGTTAAATTTATAATTATCGAAATTTAGTAGTAAGATGTATGCATGTATCTTTCTATTGTGGCTAGTGATTTGTTTTTGGTAGCATATAATAAAAATGAAATAACATTATTAATATCATAATGATATGTTTGTAGTAATTATATGATAACCACATACAATGATGCGGGTAGTCTTGCACTTAATTAATCAGTTGTAATTTCATTACGTTCTTTCTTTCTTTGTTATTTATATTTATCATTTTATTTGATTAATTTGATATTTTTTTTACTTAATACTTTTTAGAGAATGATTTAGATATTTTCAATAAACTTCTATCCTACAATATATACATGCACTACACAAGATTAATATACTTAGTTATATATAAATCAAAAAATGGATATTATTCATTTTCACTTGCACAATGAGACAGAGAACATGACTCAAAGAAAGAAAGCATCAGTTATTTTTTAAGAATCGACTCAAACAAATTTGAGTAGATTTAGATAAAGTGAACATTCTTTTTCTTTTCATCCGATTTGAGAAAATGATGAGATTCGGAGTAAAAAATCATTCTACCCTCCTTGGTCGTAATTTTTTTTTTCATTTTATTTTTTCGGTGTAATATTATTTTAATAATTTCATCACATTTTTACTCTCATCCTTTCAAATCATTTTTTCCACTTCTTCTTTTCCTTCCAAATGCTTTATTTCCTATTCCCTCCTAATTGGGAGCAAAGCCTTACCAATTTTGATAAAACATTTCCTCCTCTACTGAGATCCTTTACTTAAAAATATATTATTATTATTCTACAGTTATAAAAATCTATATAATCTTTCTATCTTGATAGTGCCGCTACATTCAAAAAAAAAAAAAAAAAAAAAATCATTGAAACGACGACACAGTTGTCATAAGCCACGAACCCCACCCCGGCACAGATCCCATGAATCTCATTCTGGTCGTACGCTGTAAGACACTGAAATTCAAAGGCATAAACGCACTCAGTCAAACGTCTCCATTGTTTTTCGTATTTAGTATCTTTCAAACCATCTCTCTCTTCACAAGCCAAGCCTTCTCCTTCATTCCTGCTTCAAGCTATAACATAACCAAACCAATCAGTTGTGATATCATCTCGATTCGGAGAAGCAGTTATGGAGGGTCTGATTCCTCTGTTCTACAACAAAATGAAGCGCAACAAAATCCGACGCACCTACCAATGCCTCTCTCACTCAGCCACCACCTGCGACTACCACATACACGAACGTCTCCCTCCTCCATCCACCCTTTACGCTGATGAAGCCCGCCACAGGCGGCGCAACTCTATGCCGGACGGCGACAAAGCTGCTACGGGTAGTAAGCAGTTTGCGCGTTTCAGGAGTCAAAGGATGATGTCCGGCTGGGTCAGCTTCAGTGTCCCCTAGGCCTTGCCGTCGCAACCAATTGCTAGCAGCTGCACATCATGACGCATCAGGTTCTGGTTTCAGTCTCCTTTTTCTTTTTTAACAAAAATAAAATAAAATTATACAGTGTTGTGTTAGGTTGGTTCGATCTTGGCTTCCTTGAATCTGTACATATTTGTAATGAGATTGATAGATTGGAGAATGCGGTCACAATGAACTTTTTTGTGTTGGATCTGAGAATTTTCCTACATTTGTGCTCTGTTGATTTTGGTGGAGGTGGACTTGTTGGATGGGGTAGGTGACTAGCAGCTGCTTCTAGTCTCTTTCCCAAAGAATTGAAGCTGTCAAATTTGACGCACTTACCAAAACGGGATCAATCTTCATATTACATCCCATCATAACAACATGACCATCTTCATCTTTCCTTTACACTGTTTTGGTAAAAACAAATCACTGAACACTCAACCACTAACGAGATTTGAATCAAGATTATCATTCGACCACTATCACTGGTGACAATTGCGTTTGTTTGATGGACATGCTACAGTTTGATTAAATATCGAAAAGAAAATTCTGAACTATCATTTCTTATTTAATTGCAGTTCGTACTATTACAATTTCTAAATAAGGTGCAAACTGTTAAATATTTAATGAATATTTTAACTCCTTTAATTCAAATTAAACAATGTTAACAGATCTAAAACTCATGTTCAAATAAAAAAATCAAACATGTGGATCCACCACCTCCTCTCCCAAAATTTCATTCCCAAAATATCTCCAATACTGCCACGACCCGAAAAATGAGGATCGCGATGGCGTTTGACTTGTCTTTCGTTTTTTAGTTAAACAAATCTCAGAGAAGAAAAGTCAAAGTCAAATATTCAACATAATATTCAAATTCAAACTATTCAAAATTCAACTCAAGATCCTGCTCAAATACATCAGAGCGACTACTAACGAAAATAATGAAGTAAATAAGAATAAAAGAAAAATAAAGAACTGGTTACTCCACTGAATTAAACGACTGAACACTGGATGACATCGTACCGAAGAGCTTGCTCGTTGCTATCCAAAACACCATCGCTACTGACCGACTTGAAAGGAGAATTTAAATATTGGGGGTAAATCAAAAGACTCCGTGAGTAAATAACTCGCTATGGATTTGGCTAGCCGAATGGGGAGATTTTTATTTTATTTAATAACTTATTTATAACGTGCGGCTCGCTCACCGTTCGTACTTTTATTGAGTACGTAGGGGGTCAATTATAATTTTATTAACATATATTTCGTATATCACATCAATATGACATATGTCAAATGCAACGTGTATGCGTGACAAGTATGAACTGCGACGAAAGTCTCTTTTGGCTAGGCATTCGTCACTGTCAATCCAGATCATAAATCAATCATATAACGAGCGTGATATATTTTCGCGTAACAAGCGTCGCAGATATGATGCAGTGTGTATGCACATGAATGAATGCTCAATATAACAGTTTCACTTTTCCACGTGAGTATATATTATGAATGTATTATACCCAATATGTTTCTTTAACAATCACATATTTAATTTTGTATGAAAAAAAATACGCACAAATTATTTACTCACCTCGTTTTATTTTCTCCTTGTATGAATAACTTTGAGAACCCATAACTATCTGACGTAGATGACTGTGCGATAGTCCGCCTACATCGAATTATTTTCTTATCAATTACGAATACTCTGACAGAAATCAACTCCAATAATTAAAGCAAAATGATCGTGGAACCAATACTCCGCCTACACGTGGCTTTTCTAATCTAGATACAATTATGATTGCCTTCAATTTTGTTCAACTAATTTATACATGCTTAAGAGACATATGGACTTATAAATGATGAATAAGTATCCGACACTATCCATACTTAGGGATATTATAATACAATTATATCAAACTCATCCCAATATTTACTTTTCCAATAAACACATGACCTATATAAACCCAGGTCTCAGTGCGTAGACAACCCAAATAAAATTTGATAAGAAGCAAACTTAACTATTAAATTGTTCTTTTTTCCTAATCCATGGATCTCAAAAAGCTGCTTCACTCCAATATCCAATCAAAAGTTTCACTATTAACCGTTGTTTTCTAACTTCTCATTACCTAAACGCGCCACAAATTTGGAACAATCGTAAATCAATTCTCACCAACAAAATCAAGGAACAGAACCGCATAGAAAACTTACCTTTTATCCTTCACCTTCCACTGTAAGGGCATGTTAGCCAGTCAATGATGATTCCAAATCAAGACTCTTAGGGACTGTTCCTTCTTGAATAAAATGATCTGTCCAAATGGCTCAAACTTGTCCTTACGCGTGTCGAATCGGTAGTCAATGCTCAAGTTTCATCGCGGCCTGCTAGTCTACATGAAGTCTTTTGGATCTCTCCCTTTAACAAATACAACAAAATTGTACAGAACGACCTCGGAGGAAGAGGCACTAGTGTTTTTTTTTATCTTACAATTTGTGATAGGCCAGCCCAACCAAATTCCAGCCCATCAATTTATTTATTAACATTTTTCTATTAATTTTTTTATTCAAAAATTTTCATTTTTTTTTTTGTTATTCATATTAGACTGAATTTGGATAAAATGGACTTAACATAACACAAACCGACGTCATTTTCAACTGAAAATCCACATCTAGATGATGCTCTAAGGTAGAATTTCCGAGTTACAAAATGGAGAGAAAGAGAAGGAGAAGGAGACGGGAGGAAAGAGCTGTTTCCGAGTTATTTTTAAGGAGAGATTTGAGAGGATTTGGAGGGGTGAAATACCCCCTTTCCTTTCCACCGTCGGGTGGAAAGGGAGGGATTCCCCCACCAAACTACATATGTATCCTTCTATCCCTTA
Organism: Kalanchoe fedtschenkoi; assembly: GCA_002312845.1. Classification (NCBI taxonomy): domain Eukaryota; kingdom Viridiplantae; phylum Streptophyta; class Magnoliopsida; order Saxifragales; family Crassulaceae; genus Kalanchoe; species Kalanchoe fedtschenkoi. The sequence continues at coordinate 1,153,023 of NQLW01000035.1, read as the reverse complement.
TGTTTTTTCATTTTTATTTTATATGTAAGGTTATTTAAATAATTTTGCTCTTTTTTTACCCTTATTCTTTTCAAATCTCTCATAAACTCGGGAGCACTTAATTTTTCTCTACACCCTCAAATCCTTCTTTTTCTTTTTTTTCCCTTCCAAATCCTTCCCTTTCTACTCTTTCAAAACTCAGGAACCAAGCCTAAATGCACGCAAATATTTGTGTCCTTACATTTTAAAACATTGATGTATTAGAACAAGAACCAAATAAAAATAAGGAAAAGGGACTCCGCTTAGGGCAGTATAAAATTTAGGGTAAACTACGAAAACATACTCCGAACTATCGTCCATTTTCAAATTAAGTATCGAACTTTTTATTCTTCAATTTCAGTACCAAATTTTTTAATTCTTCAATTTCAATACTATACACTTAATAAAATGAGAAAATTTATATAAAAAAACAAATTTTGGGTCCGATATGTTTGTGCAAGTTTTAAAATTCTAGCTAAAAAGTTGGACTTACAAATAAATTCTCATATTTCATGTTACTTTTTTCTTTCTATTAAGTGTATAATACTAAAATTGTAGAATTAAAAAGTTCGGTACTGAAATTAAAGAATTCAAAAGTTTGGTACTTAATTTGAACATTGGTGGTAGTTTATGATATGTTTTTATAGTTTACCCTAAAATTTATCTACATTAGTGGGTGAAAATACAATAATACCCTCAACAATAAGTTGTGAAATGTTAATGACTAAATTACCATGTATATTAAAAATACTAAAACTAAATTACCATGAGAATAGATGAATAAGATGTTTTTTTTTTCTTATGTTAATGACTAAATTACCATATATATTAAAAATACTAAAACTAAATACATAATGATATTACTGTCTTTTCACCCACTAATCTAGATAAATTTTCTATTATGACAAATATAATCAGTGAGCCCATACAAATAATGAAACCAAAATGGACCGAATTGAACCGATTTTATCTGAAACTCCTGGCCCACAGTCCACAGAGAAGGCACGAGTAGAAGAATTACAGAGAACCAAACAAAGCTCAATCGCTCCCACAGAAAGCTGCGAACTATGAGTCCTGATAGGGTTTTCAAGCGCGCCTAACCGCTGCCCATCAACTGCAAAAATGATATATTAGCTGCTCCGGTGAGTTCGCCCATCATCGTCTTACTGTAAGAGTGGGAAAGTAGAAGATGGAGGGGTTGCTGAGCTCGTTACACCCTCACAGATACTTACAGTCTCCAATTTGTATTCCGAAACCCCTATTTTTTCACAATCCCCAGTTCACAGTTGGGAGGCTAAATTTTGTGACACCATGTGTTGCTGGCAATAAGTCAGTTGCTAGTAATAGTGTCACTGATGATGTTGCTGTTGTTGATGGAAATGTCCAAGAGTCTCCCAAGGACTGGGAATTGGAGTTTCTAGGGGAGGGTAAGGGAAGTGGTAAGGATTTTGCGGCTAGCCCCGGGAAGAAATTAAAGCAAAAGCCCAAGTCTGACTTGCTTAAGGATACTGATAGCATGGATTGGTGTGTGAGGGCTAGGAAGATGGCGCTCAGATCGATCGAGGCTAGGGGATTGTCTCGTAATATGGAGAATTTTGTCAATGGGAAGAAGCAAAAGAAGAAGAGCAAGAGGAACGTGGTGAGGAAGGAAAAGGTGGGTAAGAAAAGTGATGATGTTGATGAAGAGGGTGGTGAGAGTGATGTAGATGGAGATGAGGAAAATCTTGATATTGATACTATCGATCAGCTTATGAGTACGGTGAGTGGGATTGGTGGGGGCATGTTTGAGGAAAAGAAGGAGAAGAATAGAGAGATTTTTATTGAGAGACTGTCACAATTCGCTGGGCCATCTGACCGTAGGAAAGAAATACATTTGAACAGGGCCATTGTGGATGCACAGACTGCAGAGGAAGTGTTGGAAGTTGCGGCTGAGACAATTATGGCAGTTGGTAAAGGCCTTAGCCCTTCTCCTCTTTCGCCTCTTAACATAGCCACTGCTCTTCATCGTATTGCCAAAAACATGGAGAAAAATTCAATGATGAAGTCTCGGAGGCTAGCATTTGCTCGCCAAAGAGAGATGTCAATGCTTGTTGCGATTGCATTGATGGCTTTACCAGAATGCTCAGCTCAGGGTGTCTCCAATGTGGCTTGGGCATTGTCAAAGATTGGAGGTGATCTGCTTTATTTATCTGAGATGGACAGAGTGGCGGAGGTGGCAATTACTAAAGTTGGTGATTTCAATGCTCAAAATGTGGCGAACATATCAGGTGCATTTGCATCAATGCAGCACTCTGATCCATTTCTATTCTCCGAGCTATCAAAGAGGGCAGCGACTATAATTCACACATTTCAAGAGCAAGAAATAGCCCAGGTGTTGTGGGCTTTTGCGTCTCTAAATGAGCCGGCTGAGACATTGCTTGAATCGCTTGACATTGTTTTTAAGGAGGGAGACCAATTTAAGTTCTGTCCCGAAGGGTCACTTGCTGACAATGATAATAGCATTCAAAATCTCACTGTGGAAGCAAAAACTGGATCGCCTTCTCTTTCATTCACTAGAGATCAGCTTGGGAATATAGCATGGTCATATACTGTCCTCGGGCAAATGGACCGTCTTTTCTTTTCACATGTGTGGAAGACCTTGGGCTACTTCGAGGAGCAAAAGATTTTAGAGCAGTATCGCAAGGACATCATGTTCTCTTCTCAAGTTTATCTGGCTAACCAATGTCTGAAAATTGAGTATCCTCATCTTCAATTATCTCTGAACAATGAACTTGAGCAAAAATTATCGCTTGCTGTAAAAACTAAAAGGTTCAACCAAAAGACAACATCTTCTTTTCAAAAGGAGGTAGCCCGCCTCCTAGTTAGCACTGGCTTTGATTGGGTAAAAGAATATGCTGTGGATGGGTATACGCTGGATGCTGTCTTGGTCGACCAGAAGGTTGCCCTTGAAATTGATGGGCCGACCCATTTTTCGAGAAATTCAGGTACTTTATTTTCTATCTTCTATTGCAGCATAACTCACCGACAAGTCCTTTAAAATCTTCTCTGGTACTGCCATCAAACTACTTTTGACCTTTTATGCAGGTGCACCTTTAGGGCATACTATGTTAAAACGGCGCTATATAACTGCACTCGGATGGAAACTTGTGTTTGTTTCCCATCAGGAGGTGAGTCTCAGTTCTTATTTTGGGCTTGTATCTATGATCCCTGGTTAGCATTGTTATATAAACATCTTGGGTTGGTTTGTAAAAGGAAGAAAGTTGCATCCACGATAATTTGTTCATTTGCTTACAGTGGGAGGAGCTTCAGGGCGAATCTGAGCAGCTCACATACCTAAGGAAAATTCTTGAAGAATCTATAGGATGTTATACAAGTTGACATATGCCACACTGCATGATGATCTTTGGATCGGTTGTTTAGTCAAAGAGGGCGACTGTGGAATTATTCTTGCTTCTAAGTTTCAGCGGCTGAAAATGCGGTATGTGATCATTCCAAAACAGATTTGGCCCAGAGTGAATGTAAATTGTGATTCAGCAAAGTGATTTTTCTTCTGCTGGTTTTGAAGCAGGCATTATTTTAATGTAGCCAATGCACAGGTGCAGGTGTTTAATCCTCTGAAATTGCAGGCGTTCTTCATCTCAATATAAAAGCTGTTTATTTGCATCTTGTTTAGTGACGCTCACAGTTCCTTCAAAGCTGAATATATTTATGCGCATTTGGTTTGAAGTACTGTGCAATCGTGAAATTCCCACTTGATAAATTGGTGATTCAATTTTATTCAATGATACAATTTTCTTCATTTTGACCATTCGCTTTAGGCTTGATACGACCCAGGGACCATTTCTCTATAAATTGTAAAATGTGGTTATTTCAGATTTGTGATAGTACTAAAACACAACATAGACTTTAGAGTTATGACACCAAGAAACCAGGCAAATGGTCAGAACCATCCATTCCGACCGGGTAACAGTGCATTTTGATTTCAGGTTTTCTGCCCACCCATATCTTTTTTCTGCAGATTAAAGTCCTTGCTGATGGCATTTTATCCCGGTCTTGCTTGGTTTTGTGGTTTTGAATTAACCATTGTCAGAATGGGTTGATTTTGTGGGTGCTGATGATGGAAACATCCAATGGCAGGCAAGCCGTAGATCAAAACTAGTATATAGTGATGTGAGAATTACGTAGAGATGTGTGTCATGCGCCTACTCAAAGTAGAGTCTGGTGTGTCCAAAAGAATTGGATATAAAATCCTTGCCAATACCTTCCTTAACTGATGTGCTTTTGATTTTTGAGGTCAGAGTAGAAATGCAGGCCTCATCACTTTCTGAAATATTATTGACAACAAACATCTGGCTTCACCATTTTTGTCACCAGTTGAGGTCAAATGTTTGAGGTTGTGTCAGATTTAAGCATGCATGGATTTGTGTGGTGGGAGAGCCATATTTAATTGGAAATTTTCTTGCCACAGGCAATCTTACGCTGTTGTGCAATTCATGTTTGCATATTTTCACATAATTTACTGCATCAACCGTCAAGGATTAGACAGAGATACCCAACTTCAGAACCAGTCCCCTCCTTGGAATTGAGCTCATTTCAATACAAGAATTTGCTGCTAATTGGACACACATGGCAGTTTGTTGGTGCATATAAGGGGATTGTATTCTATATCGTCCATTGAGCTCGTAGAATTAAACCTTGAGTATATTTGGATTCTCTCACTCATTGTCAATTGGTTTTGAGTGTGGAACCAACTTACTAACATGGTATCAGAACGGATTTTAGGCGCACCCCTAAATAAACCGGTCTAACGTGTTGATTACGCCCGCACGAGGTCACACTTCACCCATAAAGATCGTAAGATGCACATTTAAGTATAGTTGGACTCTTCCACTCTCATTGCCAATTAATTTTGAGTGTGAAACCAATTTACGTTGGGGCTCAGATATCTCAAAAACGAAATATGATTGAATCAGAAAATCTTGTATGTATAATACAATTATCAAAGTTAGGACAGCCCACTATTAGCTAGTCCAACTCAAATCAGCTACTACTTTACATACTATAATAACATCAGTCGTCGTCCCAAATCTCTCCTTCCTCCCTTTCGCCACTAACCTCAACACAATCTGCTACACCATCACCGCCGTGGGAACAGCAGTCTTCGTCTTCCTCCGCCTCCTCTGGTGGTTCTGCTAAGTTACTCCACAAGAATGCTGGGAGATTGAGGGGCAGCGGGGTACTATTATGAAAATGGGTGATGCTGTAGCCAAGCGTCTTCTCAAGATCGCGTACCAGGTCGGAGGGGTCACAAATGCCGGTGGTGTTGCGCATCTGGTCGTGCTCCCTTCGCTCTGCTTCTCTTCTTCTCTGCAATTGGATCTTCCTCCTCCCATCAGCAGCTGCAGCAGCAGGAGAAGGGCTAGTAGTTGTGGCAGTAGTAGTTATGGGCGCTGCAGTTGTGGCTTTACCGGCAGCCGTCGTACTCTTACACTCCACCAATCGCAAATCTATCCTCCTAGTCCTCTTCTTGAGGCTGCACCCAGTAATAATCCTCTCATCATCGACACCTTCGCTGCTAAGTTTCTTCCTCTTGCAATCCACCATCGTCAAAGAAGAAGAAGAAGAAGAAGCGGCAGCCTTCTTCTTGGTGTTCGTAGTCCTCCTCAGATCATCATCCGTAGCCGGTGTCTTCTTACGATCTTCCGCCATCAAAGTAGAAGAAGAAGAAGAAGAAGAAGCGGGTGCGTCCTCTTTACTGGCAAGAATCTTCTGGGCTTTGCTGATGAGGGGGGCGAACCTGAGTTTGAGCATTTGAACCCTGCTACTCCTCGGACTCAATGGCGTCGGCATCATCTTGCCGGACTCCACCACGTCCGCCGGCAGGGAGAAATTCATGGCCGATCCGAAGTCATCACGGGCGCTGTGGAAGCTCACGCTACAAGCCATGACGAGCGAGCGAGCGAGCGAAAACAATGAATCCGAATGAACCAAGATATCACAATTCTTATTCACATCTGCTAGTAATTCTCTTGTTATATTAGGTTTTCCTACAACGTTAGAAATTTTTATAGAAACTGAAGTAAAACAGAGCAACATGCTACGAGAACCGCGTGCGCTGCACGCTCTTATATTGTTTCAAATTTATCTACGAGAAGACAAGCTGCTAGAATGAAGGATGCAATCAGGCCAAGAAAAGGATCTTTCCAC
>NQLW01000035.1:1133916-1146751 GCA_002312845.1 Kalanchoe fedtschenkoi | reverse complement strand
TGTCTTTAAGCCTTAAAAAAATAAACTTTAAACCCTAGAAAACCCTAAGATTTACAAAACCTTCAAAATATTAAAATCTTATAAATCTAAGAGCCTAAAGCACTAGAATCTTAACCCCTAAAACAAAAAAGAAAAAATGATAAAATTTTGTTTTTTTAATCTGACCCCTTACCTTAGTTATATAAACGCCACACCATAAACCCTTCTCTTATTATTTTAATATAAATACATACATATTAATCTATTTGTCATCATTTTCATCTAAACTCAAAATCATTATGGTGGGAGGCAGTATCTTGAAAATAATAACTATATCTATTAATCATAATTACATTTAGGGTAAACTACAAAAACATAACTATCACCCATTTTCAAATTAAGTACCGATTTTTTTTTATTTTTCAATTAATTATTTAATTTAAGTACTATAGACTAAATGAAATGATATAATTTATATAAAAATAGATTTTGTGTCCGATATATTTATGAATATTTCAAAATTCTAGCTAAAGAGTTGGTCAGTTGGACACCCAAATTAATTCTATTATTCCATTGTTAATTGCTTCTTTCTATTAAGTCTATAATACTTAAATTGAATAATTAAAAAGTTCAATACTGAAATTGAAGAATTAAAAAGTTCGGTACTTAATCTAAAAATGAATAACAGTTCTGGACATATTTTTGTATTTTATCCTTAAATTAAAATGGCTTGTTGGAAAAAGTCTTTACTTTCACCTTGTGATTTTCAAATTCGACTTGTTTCATGCCTGATGTACTATTTTGTTTGGGTTTTGGGCCACCTTACCTTCCTCCTCCTCTACTACCCCGGCTGATCCGCCCCCACCAAATTCTTCAACCTCCCAGCTACAACACCCCGCACCTCCGCCTCCTATCTCTACCACTTTATTTCCTCACACCTTCAAGTAAGTCTTCAACCTTTAAGTTAATATGCTTATATTTTAATTTTGATTTTAATTTAGTTTTGATTATATCCCATGAGCTTTGAATGAATGTTTTCAAAATTTTATGTGTAAGTTAAGTACTCTGTGTGAATATGTCCTATGTGTGTTAAAAATTTACGGCTTAGCGGATATACCCTGACTGTCAGGGTATATAAGCTATGTATCCTAGCGACTGAAATAATGTTGTTTTAGATTATTTTTATGAGATTTAGCATTTTAAAGTTTTAGAATTTTTATTGTTTTAGGGTTTTAAAGATTTTTTGGTTTCAAACTTTCATATTTTTAGTTTTTTTTTTGAATGTTTTCAAACACATATAAAACGACGTCGTTTCACAGTTCTAAAACTCATAATCTAAAATCCTAAATATACTAAAAATATAAACTCTAAAACCTCCAAAAATCCTAGAAATCCTAAAATATTAGAAACTTGGAATCATGAATTCCTGAAATCCCTAAATACCATTCAAAATGAAGTTATTTTAGCCGCTCGGGTATATATCTTGTATACCCTGAAGGTGTAAATTCGTTTTTCCCAAAACTTTAACTAGTAAGATTTACAATCATTGAACACATTTTTTATTCTGTAAGTGAATTCAGTCTCAAATTTTGAATTAGTTCTTGTTTGAATACGTTTCTATGAAAACATTTGAAACGTTATATGTATAACTTGGTATGTGCTTGAAACATTTTTACAAATTAGTATAACTTGTTTGCAATGACTTGTATAAGTTTAATTTCATTTGTGTGAATCATTGTTTGATTCGTTGAAATGTGCAATGATTTATAATAAATATGTAATCATTGAGCTAAGTTTATGGTTACATTATTAGAATTAATTTGATAATATTTTTCGAATAAGTTCGTGTACATAAATTTGAAGTTTTTCAGTAATGTTAAGAATGTATAAATTTGTGTGCTCATAATATTTTCTTTCATAAACTTTCGGGGAGACATCATTCAACCTCGATCAGGAAGAATGACAAGACATAGAGGGTCGAGTCATAAGCTCCCTAGGGGCACAACGGTTGGCAAATGTCGTCGCTCCTGAGCTCAAATTTGCCACTTGTCACAGACTCGTGCTTTAAATCACTTATCCCTACGCCATATTTGGATTCTCCCCAACTCGAAGTTAGACAAGCCTTACCCCCGAATATATCTTATATAACTTTGGATATGTTTGAAGTAACGCCAATTACAAATTTGACACCATATAGATTTTATTTGATATTCATCACATTTATAATTAAAAATTTAATCTCATACGAAATTTTAAGCTAGTGTTAAAAGTTGAATTTAATTTAATATCACACATTCACATTACAAAATTGACATTCTATGTATTCCATATTTGAAATTACACGAAAAAAGAATGTCAGCAAAGATACACCAAATGAAATGGAAGCGAATGAGAACTTGAATTACAGTGACAGCTGGGTAAGAATGGAAAAAAACATTGGATTGAGTTTTAAGAGATATAATATAGAAAAAAATTAAAATTTGATTTTGATGAAGATGAGGGTAAAGAGAGTGATGAGTGATTTCTGGTGATCGGGTGTTCTACCAGAATCGTTAAATTTTGCGTACCTAAATTTTCAAACCTGCTATGGTCCGAAAATATGTTACGAAATATTTTCAGATGACTAGTGATCTTGTACCGGGGGAAAAAGGTTTCTGATATTAAAAAAAATCCTAAACGGATCATTTTCGGATTTGTTTTGAACCATATCGGGATGTATTGGAAAATTTATTTTCGGACATGTAGAGCATTTAATGTTGTTGTATGATCAGAGGATTTATTTCGGACCATTTACGCATAAGATAGTGGATTCGTTTCATTTTAAATATATATTTAATTTACATTTAAACTACAATTTAAATTTATCGGACCATTTTTGGATCAATTTTCCATTTTTTTCGGGACTATATTTTGAATTGTTTAACATAGTTTTCAGATTAATTTATTTTTTCAATTCTTTTTTCGTAAAATTTTCGGATGTTAATTTTTTTTATTTTTTTGCACTTATTTTTCGGATAATTCCCCCTTTTCAGGTTTTTTTTATAAATAAAATTAATATTTGATTGGACACTTAAAGGAAACCCGCTCCACAAAACCTAAAATGAAAGGTTCAAAATCTGAAAATAGTCCTCTACAACACCTAAAATATAATGGTCCGAAAGAAGTCCTCTAATGTCCCTCTTTTTTTATCTTTTTTTTATTCCTATCACCTCATTTCCTAAATATATCCGTAAAAGAATCCGAAAAAGAAAAATTCGGATTTGATTAAGGGTCATATTCGGAGTTGAATTTTATATCCGAAAAATATACTTTTCGGACACCTTTCATACTTGTTTCGGATACTTTTTGATCCGCAAACAAAATTTTATTCTGGTAGTATATGTGTGTTATAATATTATATTAATAAAAAATTTAAAAAAAAAGTGGTGATGAAAAGACTCCAATTTTTTTTTGAATATGTGATAAAAATGAAGGTGTCAACATGGAAGGAGATGACAGAGTGGTGTGAGAGAAGATGGTGAAATTAGGAGGGAAAAGCCACATGTGGGGCAACATTTTATTCTAGTGAGTTGTAAATGTTGAAGAAATTATGGAGGTATGATGTCTATTTGAAATATTAAAAGTTTAAAATTAAACAAAGAATGTATTATCAAGAAGAATTACATTATTTTGAAATGGCTAACCACAAGTCTAGGTTGCGTTTCTTACTCGATAACTATGTATGCACACATCAAAGCTTGTTGGCAGACCTTATTGTCATAAGAAAGTCCTTGTTCAAGATTTAATTTGAGGTCAGGAGAGTCTTTTTTAAGTCCTTTCACAATCCAGTTTTCTCCGAAAATCCAAAATGACGATCTGAAATATAAAAAAAGAGAAGAGATGGATGAAAAATATTGTGAGTAACGAATTTAACAAAAAAAAATATCTCTTTGACAAATATTTTCAGTGGAAGAAGAAAAGTGAGGGAAGAATATGATGATATTGCGTTGTAAAAACTCTTAAGTAGATGTTTTCAATAGGGAGAGGGTTTGGCAACAGGGATGCACAATTTCTATTACCATTTTCTCAATTTCGATAACGATTCATCATCTATAAACGTGAACACATTTCAATTTTTTTGAATTATTCTACTAATAGTTGCAAAATATCAACTAACTATATTAATCTAAACGCATAAAACAATTAATTTATTTTGAAGATTGTAAGTAAGTAACTTTCCATATTCAACATTTGTTTGTTTCTAGAGGTCAATTTTCAATATTATTGCAACTAAATTATACATTTTTCAATATTATTGCAATTTTCTGATATTCATTTTTATATCCATTACTATTTTCTTATCCGCTGTCAGTACTAGTTGGCAAGAAAGTATTTAAAGGATTTTTTTATTTTGCAATTACTATTTATATCCATTACTATTTTCTTATCCTTTTGATTGACAAAACCTGATTTACAGAGATAAATACAATACTTTTGTATACAATCCACCTCTTAATGGACGAAACATGACTTACAGATATAAATAATACAATAATTTAAAATCGGGATATAAATAATACATTCACTAAAAAATGCCACTTATTTAATACCAACTAGCAAATAGGTACTTAAATAATAAGTAATACTCTATTAACTAAATTGTTTTTTATCACCCCCACTATACCAAAACGCGAAGCATTAAAGTGCATGCAACCAGTGTTTTAAAAGGCGCTAAGGCGGCGGTCCTAGACGGTTGGCTTGGGGCCTAGCGGAGGCGGAAGGATTAATCGGATGATTAGGCGGAGTTATATATATATTAATAATATATTTAATAATTAATTATAAAATTATACTTATAAAATTTAATTTTATTTTAAAAATAAAATATATAAAATAATTAAGCGCTAGGCGGGGCGTTTTTAAAACGCCCAAAGACTAATCGGGCGCTTAGGCGGCCGCCTTTTAGAACAGAGCATGCAACACACCTCCCTCTCATAAGCCAAGTAGCCAAAGCAAAATGACCTAAAAAGGATCTGGCACAGAAGCATTGAAACAACAAAGTAGCCAAATAAATTGCGTCAAATTCCCAATTCACTACAGATAGCACTTTCTGTCGAAAATGTTGATCACTGGATGGCAAAAGACAACTCATTAAGATGCAAAAAAATCCATTTGAAACGGCGGCTCTCAACTCATAAGGCTTCGGTAAAATAAAAAACTGTGCAAAAAGGTCTAGGAACACCGTAAGACAGTATGACAGCAAGTGGTGAACTATTAAGGCCAAGAAAATCGGCATGAGATCATCCGACCCAATAACTTGTTTCACTTCCAACATATAGAAACAATAATCCCAGAGGGATACAACTTTGAATGACAGTATCATAAGCTGCTCATCAACTGCTCTAGATTAACCTTATCATTCTTCAGCAGCACTGGCAGCACTCAAATCAACACTCAGGTCCAAAACCTGTTGAACACATCCAAAAAAAATCTCGTGAAGCTTATGCATGATACAAGCTCTACTTCACAGCATTTCATAACGTTCTTAACAGTATCTTGGAAATCAAAATCGTTGTCCAGTGAGTTATTTCAGGAAATATCAGGTATTTTTATGTTGTATGAAATTTTATAGAACATAAGACCAGTTGGCTGTTCATCATAAAGTGGGGCCTTTCTAGAATGGAATCTGCAAGCGAAATTCAAGTCGCGAGGTACATAATGAACTACTCGTGGTGATAACCTCTAACTGAACATACCTTTCCAGTTATCATGGTGTACATGTTAAGAACATCCATCACAGTAGACTCAAAGTGCGTAGTGGCATCATAACTCTACATAAAACATCAAAATAAATAACAACCAGGGTACCAAAAAAAAAGACAATTATAAAAATAAAAGAACTAAAACCAACCGTTGATATGAAGCAGTTGTCTAGAGAAGGTTCATTAACGGGTTCATATCTGTCATATACATCAAAAAATATTTCATCCACAGGTCCCAGTAGATCAATCCCGGGCTTCAGCTCTATCTCCGGTTGATCAGTCTCCGCCTCCGTAGACACGAATGCAATGAATTTTCCCTTGGGGGCAACATTATGCGAATATGAACAGCAGAACAAGTACCTGCACAAAGAATATGCATCACATATAGGAGTGACCACTGAAGTTGAGCCAACAGACGATAAGAAGAAAGAAGTGGGATGGCAATTGCAGTCATATGGGCAAGAAAATAAAAATAATTAACATATTTGTTGCACTACTTCTATGAAAATGTACATGAAAGCTATAAATTTGTCCCCAACCAAATAACCATGAGAAATGCATGTACCATATGAAGATATGCCTTTAAATCAGTGGCAGAACTAGAAATTTTATTTAGGAGGTACAAATTGTTTTTTTAAGTTGATTGAGATACAGAAATAAAAAATATAATATTTTTAAGCTTAATTTGGGTACAAATTTTTTTTTAAAACTGACTGGGGGTAAAAAAAAAAAAGAAATATACTATTTTTATACTTAATTGGGGGTACAAAAATTAAATTATTTTTTTTACACTAAAATAGGAACAGTTTGGTCTGGATCTGGGTGGACAGCTGTCCCTGCTGTCCGCCCAGTAGAACAGCCACTGCTTTAAATGGAATTATTATAATCCTTTCCACAAAAACGGACACCAAATTTTCTGGTCATAAAGAGTGCAGATGTAGAAAATTACTTGCTGCATTACTGAAACATAAATGATCCACCACCACCAGCCCACCCAATTTTATTCAATTCCAATTTAGGTCTTCATCTTCTTTGTTTAACTCTCGAGATTGTTAAACCGTTTCCTTTTCAAGTAGGAAAGTTACACATACAAATGGATGCATCAAGAACGTATACATAATACACACACACAAAAAACGTGAACATCATTTTAGATTATCAGTTTATCACTCACATGTCTGATCTGCGTCCCAATTGCTTCTGTGGCAAAATCACCTGAACTGATTGAGAATCGCTTGTGTTTGGAATTGGGTGGCTCATGATGCAAATTGCCCTGGCAACTTTACCAACCTTCCTAACCTGTCAAAAAAGCAATATCTTGAATTTAAGCTCATCAATAGAAAGCAGAATCCATTAGGAATGCTGATGCGCTGATGCACTGATGCACTCGTGTTTATGCCAATTACCTTGCTGGACAAGTAGGAAGGATCACAAACAACTTTCTTGCACTTGGCAGTTTCCCCTTCTGAAGTGACACCACAAGCTTTCCCTTCCTCATCAAATTCTACCTGTCATTCAAACGAGGGGTACTTTCAAGCACAGAATAGACAAACTGCTAAAACAACCATATAATGAAAATTCAACAAACAACATAAAGTTATAAGCACTAAAGGTACAGAAAATAGTAGTACCTTGCATTCAGGTTTGTTCAGCATGTATGTTCCACCATAGACAGCGCTAAGCCGAGCAAATGCCTGAACGTAACCAAAAATATCAGACTAGTAAATTCTTACTGTTTTTGAGAAAAAAAACTAAAAAAATTTATGAATATTAATGCACATGAAAAAAAGGTTGATACAGACCTGGGGCAGTTCTCCTAGACCATATAGTGGATATATATATGGTGATCCACCTTGAAAACGAGCAAGAGATTCCGCATAAAGCTATCACGTCATGATGAAGTAAGAAACCCAAGAATGCTGATATGCAAATCAAGATACGAATCATCAGATTTGAGAAAAAATATTACGGAGAATCACACCTTCATTTTCTTCACAGTTTCCAATGCTGGTTCATTCAGATAGCGATCATCTCTATGAAGCGCTAATGCATGACCAATGAAGTCCACCGTGTTATCATCTAAGCCGTACTTTCTGTAGTTATACCAGAAGTGGAAAATAATTGATCATTCATGGATATATAAGTAATCAAACATGAAAGTGTAACTTGCCCAACTTGTAAAGGTAACCATCTAAATGAGACAAGACTAGGAACACTGAAGTTCATTTAGTGAGCTTCACATTAGTTATTTTCATCTATGCTACCAAAATGGTACTTATTATGTCCGAAAACATAATTATGGGCGAGATGCCCAGTTCAAAAGCATACGCAATCAATTCTTTGGTTGTTACTCTGGTCAGGTCCATGCCCTCGTGTGTCTTAGGATCATTCTCATTGTAGTCCTGAACATATATGAAGAATTTGCGAGCACGTCGTTTTTCAAACAAGCCCATGAGGGGTGATTTAAGGGCTTCCATGTCAGTTGCTGGCACCTTGTGAACCTATTGAAGGGTGCAATATTTACAACTGTTCAGCGAAACTGTAAGTTAACTAAGTATGCACAAATCTTAAAAACTCAAACATGCCTTCCCCTTGTTATACACATAACTTCCATCAACGGCTTTGAAGTACAAATATTTTGTCACGTCTGTATGGATGAGCACACGGACAAGAGTACCGTTTGCCATCATAAACTGAAACATCGGTAAGCAAAATCCATAAAAACTACTTAGAACAGTACATAGCCACAAAACTATAATAGGATAAACAAATACACAACAATGATGAAGTGGTCTTACCTTGGGGATCATGTCCACATTATAATCTTTGCTTGAGCCCAAATGTGCTGGGGGAGTCTCATTGCCTCTAAACCTTTTCCAGAGCTGCATCTCATGAAACAAAGTTCAGAATACAAAAATACAGGAAGTACTAAATAAATAAAAGCGGATTTCTCAGGAACGGGACCTGTGTCAGATTAAGTGAAGTGGACTCTCCTCCATAGTAATCATTCCTATCCATATGCAGAACCTGACCAGAAACGGAAGATTCCATGCTAAGGAAAGATGCTTTTGATTGTATGGACAAATGACATGATATGATCAGATTATAATAGATTCATACAATTGATATATCAGTCAAATCAGACAAAATAGTAGCAATTAAACTGCATAAACGAACTCGATGAAAAGTTAAGCAAGAAAACAAAAAAAAAAACTACATAATTAGAATTGAAATCCTAAATGATGTTCACGAATAGCAGTGAAGTAGTTAGCAGCATCGAACATAGAATCGTGACTGGCCATCAACAACCAACGGAAGAAGTAGCAATATGCAAGCAACCGGATAACAGAAGAAATTTAGAATCTAAGAAATAAGCTTCCAAAGTGATTAGCTTCAAGCAAAAAGAAGAAGTCCTTATCCACAATCCATCACTATCTAATTTCACAAAGGATGAACCCCACTCCACTGAATCTGACTCTATTGACCTCATTTCAAGAAGCTCTAATCACTGATCTGGAAGACGGCATATCGGATTCACAAGTTTAAGCGGCAGGAGTGCGGACGATGGATTCAAATCGGAGACCTTTCCGATCACGATCGACCCCTAACTAATTAATTATATGGTTCCAATAGAAAAGAAGAAGACATACGGCGACTAATTTGGATCAAGTGAAGAAGAATATCGGGAGCAAAGTAGAGGAGGATGGTTACCTTGAGGCCGTCGACGGAGAGGAGGCCGCTGAGGATGCATTCCTTGAGGCCGGTGCCCAGCACGATGACGTCATACTCTTCATCCATGATCGTAAAAAATTTGCAGAGGGAGGGGAATATGGAGTGTGTGATTTTGGTTTAGGGTTGAAGAGATGTCAAGAAAGGAATGATGTCCAGTCGACGACTCTTTCGTAATTCGATTATAAAATTGATTGAAGTGTGAAAGAGCTATGAAATGAGGTGTGAAAGAATCATCGTGAATCAATTCGAAATTCAAAATTTTTTGTTTTTTTTAAAATATCAAATTAATTTATAAATTTCAAGAGTTTTTGATTGCTACAAGTAAAAAATTTTCTATATGCACGCTTATATAAAGTAAATTCTTGGGTGCTCCGAGAGAAACTGCTTTCGGAGACAGCGTCGCTTTGATTAGTTCAAAACAACTTTGTTTTGACACTATTCTCATTACCCAAAAAATTGAAAAATAATTAAAAATTAGAAAAAATTGAAAAAAACTACCAGTTTGATTTATAAATATTAAAATAATAAAAACATTATAAAAGTTTATCTAATTTATGGTGTATATTCATTATTTTTGCTTCCATATTTATCAGAAATGCCTAAATATTCACCATAATTGTTTATATATTCATCAGAATTGCTCTTATATTTATCAGATTATTTTATGGTCTATATTTATTATTTTTGCTTCCATATTCATCAGAAATACCTCGATATTCATCAGAATTGCTTATATATTCATCAGAATTGCTCCTATATTTATTAGATTATTTTAAGATCTATATTCATCAGAAATTATTTTATTGTAACTTTTCATTAGTGTTTCTTCTATATTCATCAGAAATGAATCGATCTTCATCAGAAATGTCTTGATATTTACCAGAATCGTTTATATATTCATCATAATTATTTTAATTTTTATCAGATTATATTATGATTTTATATCCATCAGAAATGTTTCATTCTTCATCAGAAATGCATCAATATTCGTCAGAAATATTTGTACATTAGTCTAATTATTTTATTGTTTATATTTTATTAATTTTTCTTTCATATTTAACAAGAATGAATCGATATTTATCAGGAATGCTTAGATATTCACAAGAATTGATAATATATTCATCAGAATTGCTTATGAATTTATCATATTATTTTTTGATTCTATATTCATCAGAAAAGGCTTGATCTTCATAAAAAATGCTTATATATTCATCAAAAATTCTTATGAATTTATCATATTACTTTGTGATTCTAGATTCACAAGTTTTAATTCCATATTCATCAGAAATGCTTATTTATTCAATCATATTATTTTGTGGTCTATTTTCATTTGTTTTGCTTCCATATTTATGAGGAATGCACATATCTTCATTAAAATTTATTGGATATTCACCAGAATTGCTAATATATTCATGAGAAATATTAATGAATTTATTAGATTATTTAATGATTACATATTCACTAGTTTTACTTCCATATTCATCAGAAATGCGTCAATATTTATTAGAAATGCTCTAATATTTTTAGATGATTTTTGGTGGTATATTTATTAGTTTGCTTCCATATTCATTAGGAACGCACTGATCTTCATCACAATTGATTGGATATTCACCAGAATTGCATATATATTCATCAAAAATATTTTTAATTTTATCAGATTATTTTATGATTCCATATTTACTGGTTTTACTTCCATATTTGTCAGAAATGCATCGATATTCATCAAAAACGCTTATATATTCTTCAGATTACTTTATTGTATCTTTTCATTAGTTTTGCTTCCATATTATCAGAAATGCATCGATCTTCATCAGAATTTACTGTTCACCAGAATTGCTTATATATTCATCAGAATTATTCCAATTTTTATCATATTATTTTATGGTTTTATATTCATAAAAAATGCATCAATATTCGTGAGAAATGCTTATACATTCGTCTAATTATTTTATTATCTATATTTTACTAGTTTTTCTTTCATATTTAACAGGAATGGATCGATATTTATTAGGACTGCTTAGATATTCACCAGAATTAATAATATATTCATCAGAATTGCTTATGAATTTATGATATTATTTTTTAGATTCTATATTCATCAAAAAAGGCATGATCTTCTTAAAAAATACTTATATATTCATCAGAAATTCTTATGAATTTATCAGATTACTTTCTGATTTTAGATTCACAAGTTTTAATTCCATATTCATGAGAAATGCATCTATATTCATCAGAAATACTTATATATGTATCAAATTATTTTGTTGTCTATTTTCATTAGTTTTGCTTCCATATTTATCAAGAATGCACAGATTTTCATCAAACTCATTGGATATTCACCAAAATTGCTAACATATTCATGAGAAATGTTAATGAATTTATTAGAGTATTTTATGATTACATATTCACTAGTTTTATTTCCATATTCATCATAAATGCATCAATATTTATCAAAAATGCTCTTATATTCTTTAGATTATTTTTATTATATATTTTCATTAGTTTGCTTCCATATTCATCTGTAATACATGGATCTTCATCAGAATTGGTTTGATGTTCACCAAAATTGCATATGTATACTCACCAAATTACATATATTTATTTTAAAAGATATAAAATAGAAAATATATGACTTTATGATTTTTTCCATTATTTTGATATTTATAAATTAAACTGGTATTTTTTTAATTTTTTCTGATTTTTTACAATTTTTTAGAATTATTTTTAGTTTATTTTCTATTTATATGTGTCAGTTATATTATATAAAATGACGTCGTTTTGAATCACGTCATTACCGAGAGCACATGCTCCCACTGCACGCAAAAGTTATTGCTTATATACTTATTTTATTTTCATTAAAATGGGTAAAATGTTCGAGTTATTTCACAAATGAAAATGTAAATGTGCCTTGAAGAGTCATTTCATTTATTTTACTTTTCTTAATTGACCATTTTAATGAAATAGATATATAAAAATAAAACAAATAAGTGATTTCGTATGCACATGTAATAATCATGCACCGAAATTGACCATTATTTTCATCCTTTATCCTTCCTTATTTTTTCCCCTCTTGTTTAATTTCTTTAATTTTTTTTCTAATTGTAAGAAATTCATCTTTTCGACCAAAATTAATCAGGCACCGAAATAAATATTGTGCACGCAACAGAATTTGAATAGTTACAAAAACAAAATGATGAATATATGTAATAAAAAATATAATGCAATATATATATATATATACATATATATATATATATTTCACTGTCTAATAAAAATCTTCGTTAAAATCCGGACAATCCAAACATAAGCAATAAACTTACTATCAAAAAAACGTACGCATCAAAAAATTATAAATCTAAAAAATATGTTCACTACTCATAAAA
>NQLW01000035.1:1119004-1131822 GCA_002312845.1 Kalanchoe fedtschenkoi | reverse complement strand
TCTTCATAAAAAATACTTATATATTCATCAGAAATTCTTATGAATTTATCAGATTACTTTATGATTCTAGATTCACAAGTTTCAATTCCATATTCATCAAAAATGCATCCATATTCATCAGAAATACTTATTTATTTATCAAATTATTTTGTTGTCTATTTTCATTAGTTTTGCTTCCATATTTATCAGGAATGCACAGATCTTCATCAAAATTCATTGGATATTGACAAGAATTGCTAACATATTCATGAGAAATGTTAATGAATTTATTAGAGTATTTTATGATTACATATTCACTAGTTTTATTTCCATATTCATCAGAAATGCATCAATATTTATCAAAAATGCTCTTATATTCTTCAGATTATTTTTATGATATATTTTCATTAGTTTGCTTCCATATTCATCTGGAATGCATCGATCTTCATCAGATTGGTTTGATATTCACCAAAATTACTTATGTATATTCATCACTTGTATATGTATATTCATCAAATTTACATATATTTATTTTAAAAATATAAAACAGAAAAAATATGAATTTATGATTTTGTTCCATTATTTTGATATTTATAAATGAAACTGGTATTTTTGTTAATTTTCTTATTTTTTGTAATTTTTTTGAATTATTTTTAATTTATTTTCTATTTATATGTGTGAGTTATATTATATAAAACGACGTCGTTTTGAATCATGTCATTACCGAGAGCACATGCTCCCACTGCACGCAAGAGTTATTGCTTATATACTTATTTCATTTTCATTAAAATGGGTAAAATGTTCGAGTTATTTCACAAATGAAAATGTAAATGTTCGTTGAAGAGTCATTTTATTTATTTTACTTTTCTTAATTGACCATTTTATCCATGTTCATGAAAATGAAATAGATATATAAAAATAAAACAAATAAGTCATTTCGTATGCACATGTAATAATCATGCACCGAAATTGACCATTATTTTCATCCGTTATACTTCCTTATTTTTTCCCCTCCTGTTTAATTTCTTTCATTGTTTTTCTAATTGTAAGAAATTCATCCTTTCGACCAAAATTAATCATGCACCGAAATAAATATTGTGCACGCAACAGAATTTGAATAGTTACATAAACAAAATGATGAATATATGTAATAAAAATAATAATAATGCAATACATATATATGTATGTTCACTGTCTAATACTCCCTCTGTCCTCTTTTACTTGTCATTTAACCGAATTTTTTTGTCCACTTTTACTTGTCACTTAACATTTCCAATACATAATTAATTTACGCAACAACTTTAAAATCAAACATTAATTAATTTTTTTCAACCATACCAATTCCCTTTTTTTTTGTGTCAACTACCTCTCCCCTCCTTTTCCTTCTAAAACCCACAATCTCTCACACGCCCCCACACGGCCTCACCTGCCATATTCTTCAATCTCACCCAACTCTTCTCATCTCCATACCAAAAACCACCCCAAGCTCACAGAACCAAGAAACTCAAACCATATTCACCATGCACCAAAATCAGCCTCACTCCTGTCCACTGCCCAACACAATAGCTCCAGATCTACAGAGTCTACATCGATCAACCTCAATCCAACACTGCGCAGAGCCTTTACTCCTGATCCGAACGCATCGCTTATGCTCGATCAAGTTAATCTCGCTGTCCCCAGATCTGGTCACTTCTCGCTTCAACGCACCTAGATTCGAGCAACCTAATCGTCAAAACCGCTAACGATTCGAGTGGCGCCCCCTGTGCCAGAACTGCGCATCACTTGTCACGATCTAATTTCTGCCGCAATCCCAGATTAAGAATCGAATCCGCCTAGACGAGTGTCATCGCCCGTCTCGATCTCCATCTCCATCCCAAATCTCATTCATTGTATCAGAAGATAGAGAAATCACCGAGAATTAATTAAGAGCACCAAAACCGATATAGGAAAATACATTAATTGAGATTTACGGTTTCCTTAATCTACGTGTTTTTTTACTGTGCGACATGTATTCCTGGACAGAGGGAGTAAAAATCTTCATTAAAATCCGGACAATCCAAACATAAGCAATAAACTTACTATCAAAAAAACGTACCCATCAAAAATTATAAATCTAAAAAATATGTTTACTACTCATAAAATTCATCAAAATCACATTAATTCATTTCACTAATATCTAGCGCATTTGGTTCGATAATTGTGAATACGCTGCAGAGGACATCAAACCTAAAAATCCCTAAATAAAAAATATTATCACTAACAAGAAAAAATATCCATCAAAATCGTTAAGTCTAAGAATTTGATCGCTACACATAAAATTCACTGAAACGCCATAAACCTAAATCTGTTTATCACTCAAAAAATTCATCAATCTCATGAATCAAGTTCATTGAATCCATGTTCACTATCATCAACATTACCACAGTTCGTACACTATAAACACATGTTCGCTGCCAAAAAAAATATCAAAAACTCATGTTCACCAATAAAAAATACCCACATGTGTTCAATGCAAAAGGCACATGTTCATTGCTAACAAAAAATAAGGGTAACTCTGAAATCTAATGAAAAAATATCTATGTTCTTCACATTGTCGTACTGGACGACTTTGTCAGTCGGACATTGCATGAACGTCATGCATTTGAAAAAAAAAATGTGAGAGTATGGTTTACACGTGACATGGGACGGGGACAAACCGCCATTCCCAATTGGTTCCAAGCTCAGAAGTGAGATTAGAATCAATGCACACGAGCTCATCCCGATAACGGAGATGAGAGAATGGAGAGAAGTTCCCGATCACTACAAAAAATATATATTTGGGATATGATGGTAATTTTTATTTTAAGTTTGCTTTACTATAAATTATATGATTGTTAAATGATTATTGTTTTAATTTGTTTCTTATTTGTGTATGATAGAATGATTGTTATTTTAAATGATTGTTATTTTAAGTTTGCTTTACAATATACCTCTAACTTGTTTCTGATCTTGTAAGTCCACATAATTCTTGAGCAATCATCTACAAATGTGATGAATTATTTGTCCCCTAAGATTGATTTCAAATAATAGTATTTGACACATGATTGCTCTGAAATGCTCAACCTTGTTTGGTTACATAATGGACAAAATAAACAATGAAAGTTGTTTCATAAACTCTTTACATCTGTAATTGAGTCAGGTATCAAATGGAAAATTGTCTCAACTAACATGCATCCCAATCTTTGTTGCCAAGTCTCTATGATTTCCACCTTATTCAACACTGCAATCTTCTGAGAACTAGAGGCATCTGCTGCTACATTCTTCTATCCGATTTGATATAGATTATGCCTTACCTAACCAATCTCTAAGACCATATTAGACACCGGATCATGTATCACACACATATGTTAAGGTGAAACTATACATGACATTTATGAGTCTCCTAATAGATATGAGAAAAGAACATTGTGCAGAAGAACCAAAGCATCCATTTACTCTGCGTATACCACATCTTGCGACCGAACTTCAAGCACCATTGGGAGCTGAGACCTCACGTTTAAGAGGCAAGTCAGTCATCTTAATACACAGGTCAGGATTACTAGTTGTATAATCAATGGTTCCACTATTGAGAATCCAATAGTAAGGTTGAAACAAACTGAATTAAGACAAACCATTACCTGCTGCACACAGTTGTTTGTCATTTTTCCCGCTCGACTGGTGTAATAATCCAAATAGCTACTGAATTTGATTTTCTGTAAGCTGTAGGGATGAGCCATTTCCTTGTGGTGTTGGAGTAGAAAATGTGTTATTAGTAACAACATTGTTTGCTGCATATTTGTGGTTACCAATTCCACCTCTGCTGGCCTGAATTTGCTTATCATTTTCTCTATAATTTTTGTGCATATGGGATACTTATTCAGCTTATAGCATGTCTCTCTGACTTGTCCTTGCATTTGCCAATAAGAAAAATACAAATTCTTCTTGTTTTTGCCTCCTGCATAACTACCAGCACCAGTTCTTGCTTGTTGTCCCACCTTATTTTGATTGCTATTGAATTCAATCAGTCTCGAGATTCTGAGCATAAATTGGTGGGGCCTCAACATGAGGTAACTTGGATATGTTCTTTTGTATCTCTTTCTGAAGTACCATGGCATATATCACATTCCAATTAGGCATGGGACTTGTGGCAAGCATGTGAGTTCGTGAGGGAAGGAATGAGTCATTTAGGCCCTGCAGAAGCTACATAATATTCTTCCTATTTTGCTTAGCCACGATGTAGCTGTAACAGGCACAACCCGGAGCCATAAATGCCGCTAGACAGTTCTTCCATGGCGTCTTAGTCCTCCGAAAGATCAACTAACGTCTGGTAATATGTTGCAAGATTCAAATCCTCTAGTGAAATTGGCAATTTCCCTCTCTAGTTCAAAGTGTTTTGTCTCATTAGAGCACCGAGATGATCATGAAGTGTAGAACTGAGCCAGTTTGTCAAGGATCATCCCCTTGCATGAAGCCCGGATTGGACTTACCAGACAATGAGATCTACATTGATCGCTTCCGCTTTGTGTAACTTTTCTAGTCCAGCAAGCACCCAACTGACGATACAATAACTTCATTGCTGTTAACCAAGAAGAATCATCTGCAAGCATCGCATCATTTGTTCTCAAAGATGCAAGAACTTCAAGAAGTGTTAACAGGCCAGCCAAGAAAATGAACCTGCTCTGATAGATTGAAGATCAACACCAGCAGATGTGCCTCATGCTCATTGGAACCGCTTTAAGCTCGTCAGGGACGTAGACAGCTAGAGAGAAGAGTGTCGATTAGGTTGCCTCTTCTGATGTCACTCAATCATTGCGATTAAGCCGGGCCACAATAGTACACAATTGCCTCAAGAGTTTGCTTCCAAGCACTAGGCCATTTTACGGCAGTTGGTTGTCAAACCATCAGAAGAGCATTTATGGTTCAAAAAGCTGTGAATTATTCTTCTGCTGATTCATATCGCCTTTGAGATTCCAGTTTTCTTTTGGATACTGGTGAAGACGTTGTGCCACTGGCAACAATCATACATGGAGCTGATATTAGTTGCAGGTCAAATATCCCTTCGTATCCTGCAAAATGGGAGAAGCTGGCTTCCTGATCCCTTCCTAGACTTGTGATACGGCGCATCCTGCTGCTTCAAATTTTTTTTCTGCCTCGCACAGGGTTTTGGTTCAATTTTTGAGCAATTCTATTTGAAGCAAAAGTTGTGCAGGCTAGAATTAATTCACTGGGAACTTGATGCTATTTCTTGCTGTCATATCCAACACAGATCAACTTGAATATGAAGAGCTTCTTCCACAAAGCCATATTTGCAAGGGACTCATTGGCTGGGCTCAGAAAGTGAGGTTGAGAGGTCCTGCAAGTCATAAAATGCATCTAGCCCATCTAGAAGGGAAGGATTCTGCATAAAACTTAACTCTAGTAATCTACTTTTTTAACTCATGAAAGGAAACGTTGAATGCCGGAGAGGGTAAATATGCAGTGCAAGTGCTCCTGAGGATAAGATGTATATCATCAGTCTTTACAAGTATCACACAGAACAAAAACCAGACAACAAATGGCCTCCAGTTGCCACCCCTTCGTCATGTACTTCTGCAGTTTTCCACAAGTAACACATTAAAACACACATGGTATAAAAATTCAACCTATCCAATGTAGACTGGCAGTCATATGTAAAAATTGTCAAACCGGATAACATAAGCTGAGCTAATCTTTTTCCTTTAGCCACATGGTGTTAGCTTCTTGTTACCAGCACCTCGAGGGTTATCGTCTTTCCAGTCGTCCCATGCCCTTGCTTTCTCTTGAGCAGCATCATCGTCCTCTCCAGGCCTCTGAGGTTTGTCAGTGTGCCATGGAGAGTTAGCTTCCTCAATCATCTTCTTATTTCTCTCTCGCCAAGTGTTCATGATCTCCATCTCTTTCAACCCTGCCTCCTCTATGCTCATGGTTGGCATCCTATAAAATACATATCAATGAGTGGTAATTAAGTGCACTGGTATGCATCTCTTACCATTGGGTTTCTACCCTGTACCTGTGGCTTGGTTGGAAAATCTGTGCGGCCATTCTTTCCCTCTCAGTTGTTATGCGTCCACCTATGACACTAGCAGGTCCAAATATTAGGGGTCGGTGTTTGTGGTCATGTGCTTGTGAAATTTCAGCTCTTCCCTCTAACACATCTTGGGCAAATGTAGCACAAGTGATGGGCCGAGCTGGTTTTGAATATTGTGCTCCGACTGCAGCATTACGATGCCAAGCTTCTGCCTTTTGAGCACGCTCATCAAGAACAGCCTGAGAAAATTCTACTTCTCCAGCCTAAATTTATTGGAAGCATTGGATTAGTTCGCTGTTTGTCTATATCACATTCAACAAGACAGTAAATGAAATGTATGCCGATCCATAAATGATGAGAGTTGTATGAAAAAGTTATCACCTTTGATTGTCTCTCTTTTACAGCAGAGAGCATCTCTTCCTCTTTCTTAAGCATTTCCAAAACATCAAGAGCCTGTTTTTATGGCTCCATGGGACGCAAGCATAAATTCAGATTAGAAGCCAGTGATGTATAGTTTAAACTGGACTAAGAACATTAACTGACTAGTGGTCCAAATTATAGTGCAAGCATAAATCAGAATGAAATCATGAACCATTTACCCAACAAAAAAAGGGAAAATGATTTTAAAGAAAAGGAATAAGTAGATAAATAAATGTATTTACTCCAACACTGAATGAGCAGCACTTCAGAGATGTTAATGTACCCTAATTGCCAAACTTACTTTTTATTCCTAGATTAACTAGTTTGTACCTTATATATAACTTTTAAACTTAAATAACTTCCCTGTTCCTATGTCAACTGAGGAGTAGAAACTTGGGATGTGCTTATCCATCATGACAAACTAAACGAAGCCATCCACTGCACAGAGTAAATGAAAGTGCAGCAACGCGAACGGATCAATTTAGCAAGCACAACTTCCCAATTTTAACTTTACAGATGGCAGTAAAAATTTAACAACGGGTATCAGAGAATTTGGACCAAGTCACTCTGACACATATGTCCATTTATGGGTTTCTTATACTTCATTTCAAAACAAAGTGATACTGTGTGACTTTTGGTAAATGATTTAAATGTGAACCAAAGCTTACTTCAAACTTCGGAAATATAATGCTAATTTGTGCAAATATCTAGGTGAAGGTTCATCAAACACTTATCTATAACTGAAAGAACCCAACTAGATATTTTGAGTTCCAACAAAAATGGGTCAGAACAACTACCTCTCGTTCCTCCTCTACGTAGTCATCCAGTTCAGCTTCCTCTCCTGCCTCAGCGGGGGTTGAAAAGGCAGCAGCTTTACTTGACCGCCCACGTCGCTCCTTTCTCTCTTTTATCTCTAGCAGTTTTGACTAAGCAGCTTTCTGGCACTTGTACCGAGTGATCTAGAAGAAAACAGATAAAACGGCCACAAAGTTGATAGTCAGAGTTGTACAATTCACATAAAAGATTGGACTTTAAAACAGTGAATGAAAATAATATAAAAAAAGAGTGTCAATGCTAGTTAACAAATTTTCAGATTGCAACAATGTAACATAGAATGTTCATATAGGTATGAAACTGCTTCATAATTGCTATATCGTTTGTTACATCAAGAACTCTTTCTTTCTAGAGCAAGAATGAACAAATTTAACCATATATTGAGTGAATATAAACCATAAAATCAACTTCATCATTTTTTTCTTCTTGCAGATTATTCCTAAACCTTCAGCACCGCTCTTCCTTCAAAGTGTAGTAGTAGTGAATATTCGGGTTTTTTTCACTTAAAAATTAATAAAAAAAGAAAAAAATTGGAATTCAGATTGTTCCGCAGATTATGAAACTAGAAGTCGCAACGAGTGCAACGGTATGTGGATTGCCCAATTTGGATTAGTGGAACTTCGAAAAAAAAAGAAGTATGTAAGCACAAGCAAGGTCACGGCCAACATGGCAGGTAAGAACGGTGCCATATCCTATATTGCTCGTGATAACACCGGCTCCTTTATGTTTGCAGGCCTAACAAGAAGACTAGCTCAATCAGGCTTCCACGGGCTCCTCCAAATAGTTCAAGAAATCATCAGCTCGGCCACAGGGCGAGGGGCCTCGTGCGTTAGCATCCAGTGGGACGACTCGGTAGGCACATATTCGGAGCGGAGGTGGGCTAGCTCCCGTTGCGCCTTGCCTTGCTCCTTCACCTCCATCAAAGCCTCGGCCAACAAACTGGCGAAGACCCTCCTCTGCTGCCCAGAACGCTCAACGTGGCCTGACCACTCCTCGCTCCCTGTCAACGCGCGCTGCATATTAACGTCAGAGGCGGCTAGCTTGGGGACTCATCAGCCCCCCATCCGTCATGGCCCTCAGGCCCCCGCTCTTCTGGACGCTGAGCGTCAGACGTAGACGCGTTGCCAATCCAGCAATAGAGGCGCTACGCGCCACTAGTTCCAGGCCCCTTTAGCGCCATGCACGCCTTTTGTAGAGCCTCGGCTCTGTCACTCAGAGCCCCGATGCTCCTCGAGCTTTGTAGCGCATTTCGCGCTTTTTGTCCTATCTATATATATTAATTTAAAAAAAAATGTAAGCACAAGCAGAGGGAAGACAGATGAGAGAGACGCTATGCCTTCTCTCTAGGCCAGGCGGATACCGCCCTGGTCGCTGTTGATTCCTGTCTCCGTCGCACTCTAATTCGCTTCTGTCGATTGCTCATAAGCTCCCACTCCCTCCCGCATCTGACCATCTCGCGCCGCAGCCGCTCTCCAGGCCTCGCCTCGGCTGCTTGCTCCAACGGCTATTTCCCAGCCGTGGCTGCAGTCTGCCGGCGTCATCCCTTCCCTCCCCTAGCGTCGAGCTTGGCCGTGCCCTCCCCCAAGCCGGTCGGCGCCCCAGAACCCGCCCCCCGAGGCTGGTACGGACTGGCCCAACGACTAGTTTTTTCAAATTCTAGCCCCAACGGCTAGTTTGTTCCCGGCCCCGCGCCCGACCTGGGCTGGTCCCCTGTGCCCCTCCACTGTCTGCTGGCCGCCGCTGCTGCCCTGCCAGGCCCCTCAGTGCCTCATCCGCCACTCGCCTGAGCCAACAGCTAGTTCCTCTTCCCCTTTCTCGTTTTTTCTCTAACGGCTCCGTGTCCTTGTAGCTTCAGGTGCTCTCCGTATGGATCCGACTGCGGGCATCTCCCAGAGGCCCGCCATGGACCCTCCGCCTCCCGTTGCTGACCCGGTAAGCTGGCCCGGGCTCCCCTCCCGAGTGCCTGCCACACCGCTTCCCCCTAAGACAGACGCTTCGCCGAGCTCCTTTGCGGTAAACGCGAGCGAGGCCGCTTGGCCCCGGTTCCCCACAATTGAGGTTGCTAAGTGGAATAGAACCGCAAAGGACGGCAAGCCAGCCATTCTCTTCACTCCCAGCGAGATAAAGATAAAAGCGCAAAACCTGCAGTTTTCCATTGTAGCTAAATTCTTGGCTGGAAAGCCCAAGGCGGAGGAGATTCGCACCTTCATCAAATCAAACTGGAAGATCAAGGGTTCCTTCACCGTCGAAAGCTTGGATCTAAGGCATGAGCTCATTGTCCTGGACTCCCATGAGGACTTGGTCGAGGCAATGGCGTGCCCGACCGCGGGAATGGTGCCAAAGGCCCCGACCGCGGATGTGGCCTCGGCCCCTGCTGCTCAGGCAGATCCCCGGTCAGTGGTCGGTGACACGGTGCCGGACTGCAACCTCTTCAATGTTTTGATGGATATTCCTGAAGATGCTGCAGAGTTGGAAGATGCGGGTACCCTGGCTCCCGCGGAGAAGCCCCTCGCGGAGAGCAGCAACAAGGCGGCCGCAGATAGAAAGTCTTCGGCGGAGGCTCCGCATCTTCCGGTCGATGTTGAAGCTGACAAGAGCTAGATTATGTCCAGTCGCAGAGGATGAACACGCCCATAAAAGAATCTAGAGTGTCAAAACCGAAGACCACCAAAAAGAAGAAATATGTTAAGATACGGACCTCAGAGCCCCCGCCTGCCGAGACTGCTGCTGCCTCCGAGCCGAATGCCTCGCCTGAGGAACCGAATGGGACCTCGCGCGCGGACTGCCTCGGGGTCCTTGGAGTTATTGCGATAGACTCGGGCATGGGTGACTCGCGTCAAGGGCTGGAAGAGAGATACCAGTCTGAGAGGGACGAAGACCCCTCCGTCTTTATGGAGCCGCGGAAGGCCCCAACCTTTAGCCAAGACGATGCCGAGATAGAGGAGGAAGAGCGGCCGCAGACCAAGACTGAGAGGTAAGGGAAGAAGAAGAAGGCCAAAAGAAAAGTTACCTTAGTCCGGCATAGCAGCCCCGAGGCTGCGGAACCCCTCTCTTCCCCCTCCCAATGATTAGTTCCATTGTATGGAACATTAGGGAGGTGGGTAAGGCCCCCAGGAAGAATTGCCTTAAGCATTTGGTAAACCAGCACAAGCCAAGCCTCATCGCTATTTTTTTGGAGCCTAAGCAAAGAGACTCGGCGCTCCCAAAACTCGCTGCCAGCCTTGGCTTTGATGCTCACTTTAGTGACACGAATACCAACAGACATGTCTAGTTAATGTGGCACCCAAATACCATCCATGTCTCTATCCAAGACGTCATGGACCAGGCGATCACCTGCGAAGTTGAGAGTGCCTTCGGCGGGCAAAAAATCCTTTTCTCCGCCATCTATGGAATCGGTTGCCATCATGCTCGTAGAAGGCTTTGGCGAAGTCTCCTTGATCTGGCTCCGGGGCCCCGTGGTTGATTGCAAGAGACTTCAATGCGATCACTTCCAGGGACGAGTTTAATGACTTTCTTGCTGCTACAGGTCTTGCAGATGCGGGCCTTTGAGAGGCCGACCTTCACCTGGTCGAACAATCAGGCGGGAAGCAATCGAGTTTGGGTCAGGCTGGATAGGGCTCTTATAAGGTGCACTTCATTAGCGCCTTCCCCGGTCTCAAGGTCCACCATCTGCCGCGGATTGCCTCAGATCATGCCCCGGTTCTCATCTCAACCGAGAATGCTAGGAGACCCCTGACCCCGTTCAAGTACCTGCGTATGTGGAAGGGCCATTCGTCCTTCCCCGTTGTGGTCCCCGAGGCTTGGAGAGGGGCGTCCCACCCGGACCACCTTCTTAACCTCTCCAAAAAAATGAATGCGGTTGCTTCAGCCCTCAAGAAATGGAACTTCCAGCATTTCGGCAACATGGATCGAAAGCTCAAGAACTTGGAGGCGAGGGTTGTTGAGGCCGAGGGTGACCTGCAGGCGGCCTGGGACCCCGACCAGGCGAGAGAGGTCCAACGGATTAGAATGGAGATCGAAGACACGCTCAAGGACAAGCTTACCCTCCTAGCGGATCAGGCCCGGGTCAGATGGCTGGAGGACGGGGACGAGAATACAGCATTCTTTCACGCCATTATTAGGGAGAGAAGACAGAATACTAAGCTCAGGCTCATGAGGGGCGATGGGTCCGACCCCAAAGACGATGATGAGATGGAGGCTTCGCTCTCGGCACACTTCCAGGGAATCTTCCGAGGGGAATTTGAGACCCCTTAGGTGGACTTCTGCCATAATGTGCCGAAGCTAATTGACGACGAGCAGTACTATGAAAAGAAATGTAAAGAGAGATTCTCTAGCTCTTCTTTTCTTGAATACTTCAATTTCACTTGAGTTTCTCTTGGATGCCTTCTCTTGTGCAATGAAAGACTCTATTTATACTGGTGAGATTGGATGAAAAACAATGGATTCAATGGCCATTAAAGAGAGGAGGATTTCCTTCAAGAATCCTCTATTAATGTTTCTCGTAACTCCTTACTATACCAAGTGAAATCATGAAGGGAATTTTTACTCGGCCGAGTGAGTTATAATCGGTTAAGTAAAAAAAGTGTATTTCCTCTCCTCGGCCGAGTGAAACCAAGAGTAAATTCTTTACTCAACCGAGTAAAGTGCCTTAAATGCTTACTCGGCTGAGTGAAATCCTTTGTATTTTGGTCAGTCAGGCCGAGTAGTAAATCTTTCTTAGTTTCACTCGGTCATGTGGGCTTTAGGGATTTTTTAAACCAGCTAATAGGGGTCCGCGTACTCTACCGAGTGGATGCTGACTCTTCTTTAAATCATCATTTTTTTACCTTCTTTTCATCCCAAATTACTTCCTTTTCACTCCATGCACCAATTTTGGTACTTGTTACCTTTTTTAACCCCGAATTACTTTATTTTCACTCCACACACCAAGTTTGAGACTTTTTTCCTAAATGAACATAATACACACAATATAATAATAGTGGTAAATGGTTTAGGGACGATTCAAAATAGAGCCTAAAAGTGGGTATATATTTCCCTGATCAGCTATGTAGAGTAGGAAGGTGCGAAAGACTGAAAGAGCTGAGATACTTAAAGTCCCTAGACAATTGGCCAGTCCAGAGAGATGCAAACAGGACAGGCACTACAAGAAAAATGCCTATAATTGACGGATTAAAAATGACCAAAAAGAAATTTGTCAAATTTAGTAGTATATGTGACAATTTGTTGTTATGATTCATTATTCGTCAATTATTTGTTCCATATAATTGACAAAATATTCGTTAATTGTATCGATCGTCACAAAAAATTCTTTTTTTTGCGCCAACTGTTGGCGCCATTTACTATAATCAACCAAAATATTCGTAATTTATTATTCGTCACTTATATATTAATTATATAATCGAAAAACTATTCGTTAGTTATAACTGTCGTCACAAAAGATTCTATCTTTTGACGCCAACACTTGCACGCTAATTTTTATAATTCAAAAATATGTTTGTAATTTAATGTTCGTCAATTACAT
>NQLW01000035.1:1092373-1117897 GCA_002312845.1 Kalanchoe fedtschenkoi | reverse complement strand
AACTTATACAAGCTCAAATGTCTAGCTGAACGCATACAAGCTTATATGATTTTAACAAAATATACAAGCTTATACAACAAATATATTAAACTTATACATTCCTATAAATTATTATCAAACCAAAATGCATGGAACTAAAACTTAATCAAGCTCTATACACAAAAAATATACACAATTTTTTCAACTCCTAAAATTTAACTATAGAATACAAAAGTTAGTTATAAACCCACAAAAATAAAGAGTTTAAAGAAAATCAATGTGAAATTCAAGCACAAATCATTTAGAATAAGGTAGCAGTAGTGGAGGTTGAAGTTTGAGGAATCATGGTTTGAGGTGGGTTGTGGAATGATAGAGTATTAGGCATTAGCTGTCAACTCCATATTTAATAGCCAACTGGTCAAGAGAAATAGGATAGACGAAGCTCAAAAGAAAAGCCTAAGAGAATGAAGAATAAGAAAAATATATGAAGTTCTTCAGAATTCTATGAAGTCTCCCACCTAAAAATATACTAGACAATGTTCTCGAATTTTCCAAGAGTCATAATCGTTAGCTAGCCGTAATGGATCAGATTGATCTCAACCATCCATTTCCTTTATAAATAGTATAAATACCTTATGTATAATCGTTTATTATCATCTAAGAATAAGAGTGAGCACTTTGAGAAATGTGTACCTTTTCTACAATTCTCTTCTCTAATATTTCTCATCATTTTCAATCACCCTTTTTCTCATAACTTAGAAAAATCAGATGCTATAGGGCATTAATTTTGCCTAAATAAACATACTGATAATTATGGACAAAATATCATGCAAAATCAATAAACTGCTTCAATAATTTTTTGTATTGTGACCAATCTGCAAGTTTCCTAATAATGCATATAGGATTTCAAAATTTTGTTAGGACTGTGCAGTGTCGAGAATGTATCCAACTTATGAATTAACTGATTATCACTTTCACTGTTTGTACTGAATGTAGAAAAAGTATGACTCTAGTGCCAGTTGTTGCAATAGATTATATGACAAAGAAAGGCTTTAAATGAAGGTAGAACTCAAAATATGGAAAATGGAAGTTTGTAAAAGAGTTTTATAGATTGAAATTGATAGTAAAAATTGTAGAAATAAAAATAAAATTTACAAAATAGTAATGAAACACTAAAAAAATTAAAAATAAATATTTGAAATAATAACTATTATTATGTAATAACACAGTAAAGGTTCATGAACGAACTTTGTGTCATATGCTAAAATTCATCAAAGAGGTTTGCTCTTTTGACAATGAAAGTTTATGGTGGACTGCCATAAACTCATATCACAACCATGATTAATGCAATGAAATAACTCATGAGTTCAACCCATTCATGTTAACTGAATCACATATCACACTTAGGTCATCCCATGTAAATTGAGCAATATCACATTTAATTAATTAAATAAAAAACTCGAGCAACCTCTTGACCTGACCTCATAAATTTGAAGGGAGATCGCGTCTATAATATAGACACTACTTTTACATCCATTGTAAGTACATTCTAATTCAATCTAGTAGATACATGTCAATCTAATTCAACCAATGTTAAGGTGAAAATTATTTATGGGTGCCTAAAAATAGCATTAGCAATCACACTTGAATTCGATCTAATGCTCATTTGGTTTAGAAAAAATATTATGAAAAACAAAATTGGAGGTAAAATGAAATGAAAATAAATAATTTATTTTCATTTTTCTTTAAATTGTATGTTTATCATGGAAATTAATTTAAGAATATTCTTACAATTTTCAATCTCATTTTTCTTTCCATGAAACTTTTTACCAAACTCCAACAAAATATTTCATTTTTTATATTCCATCTCATTTTAATTTTCATGAAATTTTCCTAAACCAAATAAAGCCTTAAATATACACTTAAATTACGGCCAACCATAAAGGATTATTGGCTAGATTAAATGGTGTCTAGAAACAAGTGGCCATGAACTTATAGAGAATTCAACAAGTACTCCAACTAACATGTCATGTGCAAATTGTTTGTAGTCTGATTTTTTTTTTTTGTGTCGACTCATTTGCATGTCTTGTGGGGAAGTTGGGAGTCTCAGTTTGCATATTTGAGAGAGTTATTGAGTAGAAAAAGTCTATTTTCATAATACAGATATGTAAAGATTTAAATGCATAAGCTTTGTTGAAATCCAAATCATGTTAAAAATTATGTGTGTTTTTTTCATTTTTTATTTATTTATCATATTGTATGTAGGTATATGTGAGTGTATTGTGTCGCAGCTTCCATGCACGAAATATGAAAAAAGTAACGCAAAGTTCATAATCAATATGGGAAAGTAAAATTAGTTTTTTTAGATTCGTTGGACACCATAGCCTTTGTCTCACTCAATGATAAATTGATAACTACTCTTTTGCAATCTCTCTTTCGCCACTAATTGATCCTATTGATTCTTCCATGCGTGAAAATACTTCATCTCCAAATCCATCTGTATATCATGAAAATGCCAATTTCTCAGCATGTAATACTTTAATACTACTCCATGTACTTACAACGACAAAACTCTACAGATGCATGGTGGTATTGATGAAGCATGTGTCACACCGATCAAGCTCATACAGCTAGCGTATCAGTAACACACACCAAGCTCCATGTTAATGACAATGCAGCTGCTAATAAACTGAAGTTAGAAGGTTGGTCGTGTTTTACCTGAGGAAGCCGCTGATCTGTCGGTGCTCTTGACAGTTCTGTACATCTACATAAGACCCAGAAACACAAGGGCAGACAAATCAAACTATTAGTAGAAGGAAGAAAATAAGTTAACAAAAAAACAAGAACACTACTAATACCCATTGTTCAATCAAAGCAGTATGATTATATTACAGTATTAATTAGTACTATTGTGTCGGCTTTGACGAGGAGGGAGGGAGGGAGAAGGTTGGTGTGTGTATGTGGGGTTTGTTGGGGAGTGAGTAAATGAGGGAGTTGTATTATTGAGAAATGATGGCTGGCTGGCTAGCAGCAGAGAGCTGCTAGCCTTCTAGCATAGCTTTAACTTTTTGGAAAAGCTTTACAGGAATTGATGTCTTTTGTTTCAAAATTACAGAAGAAGTAGCAGCACACAACACAGAGAACATACATACAGAGATTGGAAATTAGAGAGTGGTACTCTTTCTTATCTCGCACCACTCTCTTACGATTTTTTTTACACTGATCTCTTTTTCATCTTTTAATTTCATTTCTATTTGCTATTCATTTTAATTTAGTTTCTATTCTACTTAAAATCGTCAGTTGTAAACTGACTAGTTCTGATACAAACGCAGTTTCAAATCAGTGATATTATAAAAACACAAAATCATGATTTGAAACCGGTGTTTTCTTGCTTTTTAATTCCTATTAGCTACATATATAGACAAGGTTGATATATATAGATGATGACAATTAAGCAGACCATACGGATGATGATATGTGTGATAGATGATATGGTGTGGTACTATGTATGAATATATATTACTTGTTACCTGCAAATGACTCTTGACATGAGCAAGTGTTAAGTCTTTCACATCCATCAGCTCCAAGACTGACTTTGGAGTGGCCCCTAATGAAAAGTACGGGGTGCATAGATGATCAAACATCAATGGATTCCAATACGTAGCAACAATCATAGATAGAAAGACAGATGAAAGTGACCAGAGAGGGATAAAAAGGAGACTTTTACTTTCATGACCTCCAAGAAGCTCAACAGCATGAACGAAGGAAGCATGCAGAGAATTAGTCCACCTCATTCTTGGAGCCCTAACATTATTTCTTCTATCCTGAATCTTAGGCAACATGAATCTTGGTCTAAATAAAATATCCCCGTTAACCTCGTGAACACCAATACTACTATGACTGCTTTGTCCTGCGATCCCCGAGTATTGATGGCTTGAACTACATCTCAAGTATCGAAATTGTGGCTGTTGCTTCCTAATTGCTTCCATGGGCATCCCGTTCAGCCTCAATGCGCCTCCAAAATTAGGGTTATTGCTGTATAAAGATGATGCTGATGAGCTTTGATTGTATACTGGGATGCCTTTGATGAGTTTTGAGTTCCGCCCCTCATCAGAAACATACTGCTGGTAAGTATTATTGGCAGTGATCGCT
This sequence comes from Kalanchoe fedtschenkoi, assembly GCA_002312845.1. Lineage (NCBI taxonomy): Eukaryota > Viridiplantae > Streptophyta > Magnoliopsida > Saxifragales > Crassulaceae > Kalanchoe > Kalanchoe fedtschenkoi. The sequence continues at coordinate 1,113,766 of NQLW01000035.1, read as the reverse complement.
TGTCTTACACTTCGGAAACTAGGGCAAAAACGAAGGCTTTGCATATTATGGTTTTTTGCTGCTTCATCTACGCCAAGTGTATTTAAGCTTGATGGTTTTTGTTGCTGCTGCTGCCGGCTCCATAGATTGTCAGCTTCTGAAGAGCTATTAGGAAGGAGTGAGAGCTCAGTGTCAGGCTCCTCGTGGCAGTATAGTGAAGCTGATGAGAGACTAGATGGCGAAGCAACCATGTTTGGAAGGCATATATGCAGGTCAAGGTCGGGAGCAACCATTTCTGTGTTCCTTTGGCTGTTGATAGGCATGATTGTACACCGGGAACCTTGCACGTTATAATAATAAGACTATACAATAAACTGCTTGGAGCTGGCTAGAGCAACGCCAGTAGCAGCTCTTTGTACGTGGTTCTTTGATGAAACAAAAAAGTGAGGCAGATTTTGTGGTTTGAGAACCGAATTGTGAAAGTAACAACATTATTTAGGTGATGGCAAACAGGAAAAAGTAGTTGCGAATTTCTTTGAAGAATTTAAGAGCGTAGGAAGAAAAAGAGGACATACTTTTCTCTTTCTCAAAAGACAAACATCCTCAAAGAGAGACATGGAAAGATGTGTAGCCTAAGTAGACACTTAATACATACTCTCTTTCTCCTTTTTTTTACATGTCACTTAACCGAATTTTTTTGTCTATTTTTATTTGTCACTTAACGATTTTCAATGCGTATTTAATATCAACAACTACCTTAAAACGTCAAACATTAATCACTTTTTTATCATAATCAATAAAAAATCATTCATCACCAGTAATAATTTATCAATTTTACTTTTTGCACTAATTTTTTTCTAAAAACACCAACTACCTACTCATTAAATTTGTTCAACCGCTAGTATTAACTTCACCTTAATCTACTCAAATTAACCTTAAACGACATGTATTAAAGGACGGATAGAGTATATATCAATTAAACTAATGTGGCGTCCGTAAATGTGAGCATTTATTGTCTACACATGGGTTGAATTTGACACTCATGAACACCCGTCAAGAGTTCAAACAACACGACTATTATCTTTTGGTAGAAAGAAATTAAGAATTTAGAATGATTTATAATTGATGGGGCTTGGATATTCACTCTTCTATAACACCTAAGGATGAGGATGGATTGAAGACAGCATGCATACAACATTTAAATACAAGAATAACATTGTACTACAGTCATTTAAGATTATTCTAGAACCAGTCTTTACTCCTCGACTGGATTTTGTTTCCTTCTCTATACATGGATGAAATTAATAGACGGCACTGTATAAATTGTACATGTTTCAAACATATATGTGACCAAACTTTGTACAATAGCTCTTATTGTTGAGGAGACATTTGGACCATCAATACCACCTACAAGTTTAGGTGTTCTCATTTGATATGTTAAACAAATCAAAGTATTTCACATAGATTATTGTTGGTGCAAATTTATTGATTTATTAACGTACGATGTGTTGATGATGTTTTTGACCACATGTAAGCATGTCCATATAACAATCTAATCTGTTACCACTATATGTATAAGTCGTCAAATTATGCAAACTGAAATTCACACATTAGAAATTATAGAGAAACTTTGAAATACTCCTACAAACTGTTTGAAGTTTGAATTGTTGATGAAGAGATATGCATGCCGTCGATTACGTTAAAGTTTTATTTCCCTAGGGTTTTCTGGAAGCATTTTAATAAGGTGAGAGATTATTGTTTTTTTTTTCCTTTCAAAATGGCCAGTGGAAATTCAATTTCTGGTTGAATGAAGTGAAACATTTTATTCTATCTATTCTCTCCACCACTATAGATTGAAAAAGATACTACAATTATTTACGGCATACTATGGTTCATTAAGCGCCTTTTATTTCAATGCCTAAATAAGTCATATCAGATTCCAATCATCGTCGTCTAATGCCTATATTTTAATCGATGCTTAATTAAGTGTAAGAAGCCTCATATGATGACTAACACTTAAGACGCCGTTTAAATATCATCAGCGTTGTCTGATGTACAAACTTTGGATACGCATATAATCTCGAAGCATCATGTAATGTCTGCATTTTGGATGACACTTTTACCCAATTCGTTTATGAATTTAATTATTTTAAAAATATATAAGTTCACTTCAGATAATACTTATGACGTATAAACATACACTGTCTAATATAAGCGTCGTCAAATGTCGACTTTGTAGTTGTGGCACTCTTATTTCATCTTCTCCTTGTGACCACATACAAGAATACTCATATGTAGAAAATACACTGAAGTTATATGTAATTGGCAATAAAATTAGCAACATATGAAACCTTTGATGATCAGACCTAAGCTTATGTATTAAAGTACTCATTTGCAAATTAGTTTGGTTTAGGAAAAATGTGAGAGAATAGAAAATGAGATAGTAAGTTAAAAGGAATTTTAGTTATTTTTTTAAAAAGATTTGAAGATGAAAATTTAAAAGAAAAAATTGAGTAAAGTAATTATATTTCTCACAAGTCTTCACTTTTTCCAAACAAGATAAGTATGACATGGAATCTATGATAAATTCATTTTCAATAGTCTTATTTTCCTTAAAGCAAACAAAACTTTAGTATCCAAGTTAAACGAGAATCAATAAGATGATCAAATCTTAACTAAGATAATGACAAAGTGTTAGACTAACGGTTTGAGGTGTTGTTTAACAACGCACAGGTCCTGAGTTCGAATCTTGGTGGTACTCATTTGTGCCGGTCCGCAGTGAATTTGACACCACTATTAAGGTGAAGGGATATGCTGTAGGTGCACGTAAGCTGGTTCACTGTAAATTTAAACATTATTATCAAAACGGAGAGATTAACGAAGATGATTGGATGGGGGCACATCATATATAGATCGAGGAGGCATAGGGTTTAATAACTTGAGGACCCGTTCCCTCTCCTCTCTACTCTATCTTAACATTCTCTCATATATTCAACGCTCTGAAAATAATCAGCATCCAACTAGTTTGTCTTAACATTATATGCAATTTCGTCTATTCTCACATTTTCCTGCCCCCTCCCAACATTACTAGTCTCTTGCTTTATTCCAAATTTGCTCACTTCCATATCTATTGCTGTTGCTTCATCATACATTGTTCTATTTAAAAGTGTTATTATTCAAAAGCTATTTTATTGATTTGGAGTTCTAAAATGAGTTTTGCAGAGAGTCATAATTGTTGCGTGGTAGTACTAAATATTGTTCGTCTGGTAATTAATTATATACCGATGTGTATTAATTCTATGAGTGGGGTCCAAATATAATATAGGGCGGTGGAGGTTCACAAGGGAGATTCATTCATTCATTTTAGGTGCAGAGAAGGTGACATTTACTACTACGTACTACATACAACTGTGCTGTAATTGCAGACAAAAGTTGAGATATAGTAGTAATTATTTTGCAATTGATTGCTTCATGATTGAGTTTCTGGGGGAGAGAGAGTTGAGAGGATTTGCTTTTTCTCAGGTTGGAATTTTCTATGTGTTTCTTAAAAGAAGAAAGAGGGAAGGTACTATATTCATTTTAGTAATCTTTAAAGTTAAATTGAGTGGATTAAGAAGATATTATAATATTAGTTGTTGAATAAATTTAATAGTTAAGTATTTAGTGTATTTTTTTTGAATTTATTGTAATATATATGGTGTATTGTATTATTAGTGTACAATGACTTTTTATGAATTATCAACATTAAATAGTTAATGTCTTAATTTATAAGGTAAATGAAAACACTAAACGTACATTAAAATGATTAAGTGAAACAAAAATAAATAAATAAAATTTAATTTATTGACAAGTAAAAAGATGACAAATAAAATAATATATACCAAATCGCACATATGGGATGCCAGTGTTTGACCTTAATCCTAACTTTTCTTTCTCTCTCTATTTATAGGGGTGGATTTGAGGAAAACCACTATGGATTTGTAAACTGTTAACCATCTTTGATCATTAATTCATAATTGATCTGATGGTTATGGTTTTTTAGATTTTTTTACCTAAATATTTAGAAGATAATTAGAACCTCACTTTATGAGTTGTTGCATTTGTTACAAGATTATTTCCTTAAATAAGGAATTAAATTTTTTATTTTTTTTCTCTTTCCTCTGTTATATTTGTTGCAGGATTTTTCATTTTCTTTTATTTTTACGAATTAATTTTTTTCATGATTTTTTCTTATTATTTTTAATGCTCATCGTAAGATATTTTATAAAATACTGGTGCATCATTCAATCTTTGTGCATTGATGCACAATTCAAACTTGATGCATGGTTTGATAGATGGTTCACAATTTAAATTTTGGTGCACAAATTTGCTAATGAATTATATAGTGCACTAATGGTGCACATGAGTACAATCATATAAAAATAAGCATTGGAACATTAAAAAAGGTGCACCAAAATTCGTAAATGCACCACTAGAAAAATCAATAGATCTTGACATGCACCACAAACTTAGAAAATAGTGCACCAAAATAAGCATTAATTTTCTGGTTGCATCCGAGCTTCGGATCAATGATTGAGTCGAGCCAATTGATTTTTCGTGCATTCGTGGCGCATATGGAAATGAGCTGATGGAGTGAAAAGATAAGATTCTCTAAAGAGACGGTAACCAAGAGAGAGAGAAAATAAAACCAAAAAGAAAATAGTAGATAAGGTAGGGAGATAAAAGAGAGAAAATAAATGAATTTTTTGAGATAATTATGAGCGTATATTAAGGAGGATTATTGACCTGTATTAATAAATTAAAAAAGAAAATTAATTTAATTTAAAATAAATAAATATAGATCCATTGGATTAATAAAGATCGACGGATATTAATGATTCACAGTTTACAAATCCAAACTGATTTCATTTGATCTACATATAAATATAGGGGGCGGATCAGGTGAAAACCAATTTGGATATGTAAACTGTGAACGTTTTATGTTCGTTAGATTAACAATGCACCAACGATTGAGATTCATTTGGATCTTATCCACCTTTTTAATAAAAGAAAATAAATAAAGCAGAGAGAAATGTGATGATATTAATATATTTGAATTCCTTTTTTTAAGGAATTGTAACCGATCATCATCCATGATTTTAGCTCGATTTTAAAACTGCAGTGAACATGCTCCTAAAATTGCAGTGAACATTCCCTAAAATGGCAGTGAACATGCTCCTAAACGACAATGAACATGCTCTGAAAATGACGGTGAATATGCTTCTGAGATAACAGTGAACGTGTGACAGTGAATATTTCTGCGATGAAAGATCTTCTGAGATAACTTTATGCGATGAAAGATTTTTACTAGACAATGAATAGTTTTTTTGTAATATATTTTTTTATTACACACGCACTTGATTCACCGGATACTAATAAAGATTATTTATCAAAACGAATTAATAAATCAATAAAGAAGAATTGTTTTTTAGTATTATTAGTATAACAAATTAACATACACGATGTGCACCAAACAGTGAACAATGCTAAAACAAATTAGTATTTTTTGACAGAAAATCTGAAAAAAAATCTTTATTTTTAATCATTGAAATGTAAATTACAATATAAAAGATAAAATTGAAACACAAATTTTAATGACACTTTATTAGTATATAATTACATATTTCCAAATCTATCACATCACATAATTAATAAAGCATAATAAATAAACTTAAAAAGAAAACAAAATGATTGGTCCAAATTTGTTCACAACTTAAGTGTTCACAACGGATCCCTCCTATATATATATATATAGGGTGGATCAGTTGAGAACCTCCTTAGGTTGAGAACCTTGTGGACTAATGTGGACCAATCATTTCAAGTTTAAAATGACCGTGTTTTGATCTTTTTATAATTTCTTTGATGCCTTCATTAATTGTTTAATTACATCTCATTATTTTTGTAACGTATATCTTACTAATAACACCCGATTCACCTGGAGCAATTAACTCAAAATCAGATCTGGAATATTCACACTCTCTTTCTTATACCCGACCGATTTTTCTAACGTCGGCCATGGATAATTTCCCGTCGGCAACCAACTTCCCCTATTTTTTCTTAATTTTATCGCAGCTCAATCTGCCATGGCTGCCACCGTCGAAGAGCAGTTCGACCTCAATTCATACCCCTATCCGACAAACTCGCCTGCCGATTCCAACAATCCCCGTAAGTGGCTTCAATTTTTTAACCTCCATTTTTGATTCTGCAATTTGAAGTTTTTAAATTTTTATGATAGTTTGTCGGATTCACCACCGTGAATCGCACTATTTATCGCCTATGACTTTTTTGTATGCAATTTGATGTTTGTATGTTCTTTTTTCCATTTCATCTGTATTTTTGATGCGCAGACTTTTCCTGATGTGCAATGAACATCCCCTGGTCAAAATATAGAAACCCATCACAGTAATGTGGACTATCATATAAACATGCAGTGTTTTTTTGTTAATGTCAGTGAACACATACCTGTTGAAATGCATACTCATCTTTAAATTTTAGTACAGTCAAAATTTTATTTTTTGTTGCCTTTTCAGAGTATGCACACACCCTGAAATTGTTTCATATAAATAGATACAGTGGTATGTATTAATAGATGTGCAGTGATTTTGCTGATGTCATTGAACACATACCTGCTGAAATGAAGGTTTAGTTTTGTTGACCTGTTTTGACGCATGCACACACCCTGATTTTTTGGTTATAAACATATACAATTGATAAGTTTATAGCACAAGACATTTTTTTGATCAACAATGTCATATGCTGAACAATCATTTTCATTGACAAGCACCTCAGGACAAGTAACACCCTGCTAATAAAATTTTTTTGAGAGGCCCTCATAAAAAAAATGATTTCCAATGTTCAGCATATTTGTTCAAAAAAACTTTAAATTCATTGTACCTTTGGATCTTCATCAACACCTAAATCGACCGCATTTAAATTCCCATGTTCACCATGTTCATCACCCAAATCAGTAACATCATTAGCTTCATCAAATACTGCTTCAGGAACCTGACACATTAAATAAACAATTTAAGATCAAATACACCATTAGCTTCATTAGTTTGTAATACTCTTAATAAACATAACAAACAAAACACACCACTGTATAATCTTTAAAATATTTATCTCGTTCCATATGTTCACTAAACACGGCTGTGTCGTTTGTCTCAATATCGACAAATTTACCACCATCATCAGTTCCAGCAAATTCAGGCTTCACACAGCTTGGTGCTTTTTTTGGTTTAGATTCACCAAGCCACACAGCTAGTGAAAGCTCGATCACCGGATCATCGACAACTTCTTCGCATTCAGCAACGGAGAAGTTATTATTCCTCATCTTGTTAGAAGCACTGTCTCGTTCATTAGTATCATCAAAATTGTTAGGAGACACAATGTGCAACGGTATATGCAGGTCAATATCACTGTCATCAAATGATTTATAGAATTCTGTTGCATCAGCATTACTCTCATTCGTCTGCAACACATTAAACACAACATCACTAAAAAATATTAACATTAATTGAACGACAAGACAGAAACATAACATGCAAGTATTCACTGTATTGAAACAAACCTGTCTATTTATATCAGCATGAGTTAATACACTCAATCCCCTATTTCCGTAACCACCTTCACTCAAGTCTTTGTAAATTCTTGCCCTCAACATCTTCTGATCAAAAAATTTCAAACTTATCTGCCCTCTTATTTGAGTATCACTGATATAGCGCACAAACACCATATACAATATCTGTTCACAAAATAAACAACATAACAAGACATACAATTATGAGAAATATTTTTATTTAATATTCGCAGCAACTAAAAATAAATGGATTTAGTGATTCACTGTATAATTTAATGTGCACAAAAATAGATTAGAATGGTGAACATCAAATTATAGTTAAAGCCAAACAACAAACAACTTACCGTGAACACGCATAGGGGTCCAACAAAGCACCCCTTATCTCTAGTTTTCAGTGATATCCTTTTCGCATTCTTCATGCTCTCGACGATGTATAGTGACCAGTTCAGCGAACGGGCTTCAAACGGATTATTCAAAAGGGTTAGGACCCTTTGATTCGACAATCCATTTTTGACCCCCTCAACCATTGTAGTTGTAATTGTAGTTGTAAAAAGTATTAGGATCCTTTGATTCGAACTACAAATGTAAGCAGTGAACACAATCATGTTCACTGTGAACACTACTACAAGATGCTTGTGTATATTTAATTCAGTTAAAATAAAATATGACAAAGGTTACCATTGTTCGGTGCAACCCCTTCAAGGATATTAACTCCTCCCCCGGCACGCTTTCTTTTATCCATAGGATCCTTTGATGAAATAGGTTGTACGGAAATAAAATCGTCGTCCACTTCAATTTCTATAGAATAAGCCAAGGGAACAACACAAACATTCAATTATTTAAAAGGAAAAAAAATGAGAAAACATTAATCAAAAATAAAATAAAAAACAAAATGATTTTTTGCTGTGTATTCGTTCTGACCAACCTTTACGTTTTGTACTTTTGTTCGTGGTTACACCACGAACTCGATTTAGATTGTGATCGTCTTGCGGCGCATCACATTCATCATCATCATCCAATATCACCGGGTCCGTCTCCGTATTCACAAAATTCATATGTCTTTTCGCAAATAATCGGCTGCTTAGTCTCGAAGCTGTCACATATTAAAAATCAAAAAATACAACATATTAAAAATTAATATAAGTTGTTGTTGAACATGATTCTAACAGAAAATGATTTCAACAGTGAACACACAGGTCACATAAAAAAGAAATTCACAAAAAATGAAATGTATTCATCATTCGGAATATTACAACTTGTTGTTCAAAGTCAAAACCAGAACTGCATACATTTATTAAGAAATCTCAAGACTTTGAAGAACCCAGTGAACATAATTGTACATATGTTAGATTCACTGCAACAACAGCCGCAAAAATTTTCTTCAATTCATAAAGTATGGACATATGGGCTGTGTCTTTTTATGTCAGACTCGTAGTGCACTTTCGTGCAAGTCATATGTGTTTGGGTCACTATAAAAACTTGCACATATGATGCTTTCAGGTTCATTACAGTGAACACATAGATCCGTTGCTCAAAAACCAACAAGACACATAGCCACACAAAAAAAAATTCTACAAAAAAGAAATGTACTCACCATTCGGACAACACTACTCGAAATCAAATCCAGAACTGCAAATGTTGATTGACAAATATAACACCATGTCGAAACGTAGTGAACTTTCGTTCAAGTCATATACAGTTGGGTTCACTATCAAACTTGCACATATAATGTTGTCGGTACATTTTCCATAGTGAACACATAAAAGCTAATGCACAAAAATCAACAAGACACACGGCCACACCAAAACAAAATACTACAAAAAATGAAACGTATTCAGCATTCCGACAACACTACTCGAAATCAAAATCAGAACTACAAATGTTGACTGATAAATATAACACTATGGCGAAACGCAGTGAACATAATTCCTAATACGTCGCCTTCACTTTAACACCCAGCCACAATTTTCCACCAATTTGGCGAAATGCAATACATATGTTATTTCGGGTTCACTATCAACAAATTCGACTGAATCGTGTTCACCGCCGCATCTAATATGGCATAAACGACAATTTTTTCACAAACATTAAAAACTTTTTTGACCATGTTTTCTTCTAGGTGACAACCAAATGCGGAACAATGACTCACTGTCAGAAAACAACAATTTCATTCAAAATCAAACCCAAAACTGCAAACTATGACAGGTAAGATTAAGCATACGGTGAACCCAGTGAACACAATCCGTCTAAACACCATCAATCAGAACCCGCGTCAAAACCCTAGAAACAAAACTTACCAGCGATTTGGGGCGCGTCGCCGTCTTTTCTCCCCTTCATTATCCCAAAATAGATTCACCGTTAGAACCACATGCAGGTTTCCAATTGTGTAAAAGAGCCGCAAGAAACGGGCGAATATATTCACCGAAGAAACGAGACGGTGGATTTTGTCGGGGAGGGTTTATTGGAACGGAGAAAATTGGGTTTTGATGCAATATACTGTGCATACTTGAAATGGACAGTGAACAGTCTCGGATGATATTCAGGCGAGTTTAAAAGGAATACACAAAAATTTGTTTAAGAATAAACCAAATGTTCACACGTGCAATTTTTCAAAAATATGGAAAGTGCATTTAAGGTATCATTCTTAATGCTTTTAGCATGAAAAAACAAATCGTATGATCACCGTCAGATTAAGAACCAATCTATGGTTACAATTAGTCCACAAAGGTTCTTATTTTAATGGGTTCTCAACGGATCTCCCCCCCTATATATATATATATATATATATATATATATATATATATATATATATATATATATATATATATATATATATATATATATATATATGACAGTCCTCGGATTCATACCCCTCTTAACTTGATTTTTTTAATTGGCCTTTTCGTAATACAAGTTTTCCGGCTTCAGTTTCAATTTTTTTTTTCAAAATGGTCTACTTTTTAGAAATTGCTATTTGAAAAAAGCGTTACGTTGGGTTAAGGCCAACCATTGTTTCAAACCGGTACTGGGACATGATTGGACTAGTTGCAGACTGAGCAGCTCGATCAACTTACACATGTTTAAGAGCCGATTTGAAATGACGTCTGAAATTCAACATCAATTTCATCAATTTCAAAGATTGGACATTGTTTTCGTTGTCAGTTTGTAATGAAAGACGAAGGTGGGAGTGTCAATGGCTCATACTTCAGGTTGTGATTTGTAATCAAAATCAGAGAGTCCTTTTGTATATTTGAGCATCTTCGGGGAGTGTAGTGTAAGGAAAAGGAGTATATCAACATTTGTAAAATGTTACGCTTAATCAAGGAAAAGAGATGCTGCGTTTTTTCCTGCGATCGAGAGTAAATTTTTCCTTCTCCAGTTTCCGGTGATCTGCTTTGTTTTCAGGCGAAGTCCGGAAAAGTTCGAGGTGAGCGTTTCACATGGTATCAGAGCAAATAACGTTACTAGTGTGTCTGTGTAGCTAATCTTTAGTCTTTCTTGGTGTTCCTAAAGTCGAACTTTATCTTGATTGAAAAGTGCTAGATCTTCCTATTCAACTGACTGTGATTGTGGCTTCTTTGGGAGACTATCCTTATTTTGTTAGTAGGGCATAAGTAACTAGTCATAGCAACGTGAGTGAAGTTTTAACTGCACCAGAGAATTATGTTCAATGGAGATTGCGCTTTCAGCTAGGTCAAAATTGGGGTTTATCAGGGGAGAGTATCCTAAGCCTACTGATTATGTTCTTCGATTGAAATGGCAAAAATGCAATGATGTGATTATGTCATGGTTGATTAATTCAATTTCCAAGAACAATGTTGGATCCATCCTTTATGCTTGTGTGTGATGCAACCACGACATGGAATACCTCAATATACAGTTAGCTAGGTCTAACGAAATAAGAATTTTCATGCTTGAAAAGCAACTGGCCAATTTTGCACAAGGTGAGCTATCTGTGATAATCTATATATTACCAAAGATTGGTATATCTTTGGCAAGAATATGAAGCAATGGAGGAGTATCCGAAATGTAATCATGGAGTGAACTCCCCGTGCTTCAACTATATCTTGATCAAACAGGCCAATAAAAAAGTGATTCAATTTTTAATGGGTTTGAATGACTCTTTCCTTCCTCTAAGAACACATATATTAGTCATGAGTCCTCTGCCCGGCCTCAACATTATATACGCAATGGCGATGCAAGATGAAGCTCAAAGAAATATTGTCAAGACATCAAATCTGGATGCAACAACCTTTTATGCTCAGAGTGAAAATTTTGGTGGAAACAATTATGGCAGAGGGAATGGAAATTATCAAGGGAAGAATAACAATGCATGATTGAAAAACAAGAAAGCATTTTAGTGCACACATTGTCAAATGAATGGTCATACTAGAGATACATGCTACAAACTCATTAGTTATCCACCAGGACACAAACTGCACAAATCCACAATCAGTTTTCTCAATCTCAACATATGAATGGAAGGGCAGGAAGGCAGAAACATTATGCTCATAATGTGATTACAGAAGGGAATGTTGGAACACCAATACATGATGTTGATAACAATGCAGTCAGGCCTCAGTTTTCCTTAGACCAAGTACAACAATTATTAGCACTTCTTCAACCGTCCAACCTCAACAATGCACAAAATGATAGGCAAATGCATACGGCAGGTATTGTCTGTCTATCTATTACATCCTTTTTTGTTAAAAATTGGGTGATAGATAGTGGTGCAACAGATCATATATCCTGCAACTTGAATTCGTTTTCTAGTTTCACTACATTAAAACATAAGTGTCATGTTTTGTTACCTACTGGTGATACTGCTAAAGTAACACATGGAGGAATGTGTTAAATCAATGATGAGGTCATTTTTAAAGATGTCCTTTATATACCCGAGTTTAAATTCAACCTTTTATCCGTTAGAAAGCTGGTTCAAGATATGGGTCATGCAATCGTTTTTAACACTGGTGGCTGTGTTATTCAAGACCCAATCCGCAGGAGGGTCCTACTGATTGGTGAGCTTAAAAAAATCTCTATCAACTCATAATGCCAGAAAAAGAAGAAGACAGGACTGCAAAATCCTATGTTGTGTGAGCAAGTCTACAAACATTATTGAGCTTTGGCACAAAAGATTAGGACATACTAGTTTGTGCAAACTTTCTGTTTTGATTCTAGATTTGAATGCTACAGATAAAAGTGCTGCTAAACATTTTCATTGTGCACTATGTCCCATGGCAAAACAAGCTAGACAAAGTTTTCCTATAAGCAATTCCAATACAAATGCAGCTTTTCAATTGGTACATTTAGATGTGTGGGGACCTTATTCAGTGAGTGCAGTGACTGGTGCCAAGTATTTTTTAACTATGATTGATGATTTTTTTAGATGCACTTGAGTATTCTTGATGAAGTCAAAAGCTGAAGTGCCTCAACTGATAATGGATTTCTTTAGCATGGTCATGACTCAACTCCATGTCCCTGTTAAAATTTTGCACAGAGACAATGGAAGTGAGTATCGTAAAAACAAAGTAAAGGATTTTCTTCTTGGAAAAGGTTGCATTCATCAGACCACTTGCCCTTTGATAGGGCAATAATTTACCCTATTTTAGGTACTTATACGTAAGATATTTGAGTCGTTTCCGAGCGATTATGAGTAATTTATAGTTAATTTTGTCTCTTGTAGGTTAAATATGAAGAATATTGGCTTTGGAAGAGGAAAAAGATGAAAACAGTGCCAACTGGGTTAAAATCGGACAAAAAGCCAAGTTCAGGGGTCAAATTGTCAAAAGAAGAAGTTCAGGGGCAAATCTGTAAATATGCAGAATATAAACTTGATCCAGACCGTGCTTCACAAACAAGCACGATCCAGACCGTGCTGAATGTCGGTGCATGATCCAGAACGTGCACAATGTGTTGGAAACTCGAACCAGACCGTGTCGACGCGTGGCGGGCCCAGAAAAGACAGTTTCTAAGTCTTCTTGAGTACCCATTTTGGCAATAGAACTCCTACAGAGAACAGCCTAAGGTGACATATCAACTATAAATATAAGTCTTGGGCTCAAACCCTAACAAGCCTGTCACCACACTACATCTTCCTGCCAGAAGGGCCAGAGGGACGAATTTCGTTCAGAGTTGGAGCTTCAAGAGACTAAGCTTTCCTCTACCATTCTTGTTTTACTTTCATAATTATTTTATGATTGTTATTTTAATTATGCGTAGTGAGTAGTCGTCTCTATCCTAGGATCCTACGGATCCTAGGTTGTGTGTAAATTCAACTTTTCATATTTATTAATTAAGAATATTTTTCATCCATATTGCTAGTGCTTCTTTGAATGTTAATACGTATGTTCATTATTTTAGGGACGCCTTTATATTGTCATGCGTAGTTATTCAGAGTTTAAATATGCATGCTTCAAGAACTTATGTTTAGGATATAATCTATTACCCTCTAAGTTAGGATATTCCATCCCACGAAGACTGAATCGGGATGGGTTGGATATTTTACTTAGTTGTAGTCAATGACCCTAGTCAACCGAAGACCAGAATCGGGAGTTGGTCTAGGAATATTGAGTAGTTTATTTATCCTGCTGCATGTTTAGGAAATATTAGTGTATCACCCTTTGACTAGTATTTGTGAGCTACGAAGACCAGAATCGGGAAACAACACAATACGAAAACAATTGTAGTCAATAATTTACTACGTAGGAATACCCAGAAGTCGGACTCGCATGTGAATTATTGAGTAATACGTCGTATTATTGAAATTGCATGATTTGGATGATTAATTTGTGCCTGAATAACATGATTAGTTTTGCACGCAACCTAGGTGAAGTAGATCTTTGGATGCTTATCTTCTCTGTTCGATTCTACCTCTGTGTCGTTACTTTCAGTTTCAGTTCTTATTTAATTAATTTAAAACAACTTCCACTCATTTGTCTAGAATTAAACAGATATTAATTAGGTTACTAGCGCCTAGCAAGCCTTGTGCTCCTCTTGGTTCGACTCGGTACTTACCGATTTTATTTGACTGCAACTAATCCCTGAAACGTTCATTGGCTTCTATATATAGAGGAAAAATAGACACCTTTTTGACATAGTTAGAGCTTTAAAGTTGCAATCTAATGTTGGTAAACCTTTTTGGGTGACTGTATATTGACTGCAGCGCACATCATTAAAAGATTACCTTCTTCACCACTTGGGATGAAAACACCATTTGAAACACTTCATGGGTTTCCAGCTGATCTCACTCATTTAAAGGCCTTTGGATGTCTTTCTTTTGCCACATATGCTGGTTTCAGCAATGATAAAATGGATCCTCGAACCACTCCCTGTGTGTTTCTCAGATATCCTTATGCTCAGAAGGGATACCGTCTTTTCTATCTCAAAAGTCACAAATATGTTATTTCTATACATGTCACCTTCATGGAAGAAATATTTCCACTACAAGAAGCTACATTCTCCAGTCTACCTAAATCTGTGATTCAGCCTATTCCGCCAAATTTTGTTGAAATAGATGATTTTATTTCCACTGCAGATGGTCCTATTGGTGAGTCAGCAGATGCGCGACTAGAACCAGCTTCTCCAGTGGCAAATCGACGTTATACAGACAACATCGAGCACCTTCCTGGCAAAATGGTTATATATGTGGCTCCATTCAAGGTACTATACCTTATCCAATTGCAGCTTATGTTCATTATATTCACTGTTCAGCACAGTACAAGTCTTTTGCACTTCAAGTTTCTTGCACCCAGGAACCAAAATCTTATACATAAGCTTGTAAAGATAAGCATTGGTGTCAGACAATGGAAACTGACATTTCTGCTTTGGAGACTAACAACACATGGACTACTACCTCTCCACCGGATGGAAAAACTATCATTGGCTTCAAATGGGTTTATCGAGTTAAATTTCACTCAGTTGGGAAAATTGAGCGGTATAAAGCCCGTTTGGTGGCAAAAGGTTATACGCTACTAGAAGGACTTGATTATAATGAAACATTTTCTTCTATTATGAAAATGGCCACTATTCGAGTGGTTTTCACTGTGGCTGCAGCACGATGCTGGTCCATTTTTCAAATGGATGTTAATAATGTGTTTTTACACGGGGATTTACATGAAGAAGTGTACATGGAATCGCCCAGTGATTTTACATGGCTGAGAAAAAACAAGAACACGTATGCAAACTCAACAAGAGTTTATACGGGCTCAAACAAGCTTCTCATCAATGGAATGAGAAACTAACAGATGCTCTTTTATCATTTGGGTTTGTTCAAAGCCTCAATGATTACTCTATGTTTACATATCATCAAGAGGATCACCTTCTCATCATGTTGGTTTATATAGATGATTTATTGCTCACTGGTACTTCAACGCAGCTTACGAATCAAGTGAAGCAATTTCTCAACACAAGGTTTGGAATTAAAGATTTGGGACACATCAAATATTTTCTTGGCTTGGAAATTGCACATTCAGACAAAGGCTTATTTATTTGCCAACGAAAATACACACTGGATTTACTTGCTGAGACTAGTATGCTTGACTCCAAACCTGTCCAACAGCCTATGGATACAAAACATAAATTGGCTCTTTCCCAAGCTCCTTTGCTTGCTGATCCTACTTTGTATCGCAGACTCATTGGGAAGTCTATTTACCTTACCATAACCTGGCCAAATATTTCTTATTCGGTGCACATCTTGAGTCAATTTATGCAGGCTCCAACGGAACATCATCTTCAAGCTACCCACCTCTTGCTTCTTAATCTCAAAAATGTTCCTGGACAAGGCCTGATTTGGCCATCAATTTTAGACCTCCGACTTGCTGCCTATTGTGATGCTGAATATTGACAAATCATTTGAAATATAAAATGATTGTATTTTAACTTTCATATTTAACTTTATTTATTATTTTATTTATTTATATTTAATAACGTACATCCCACAATATTCTCTACCTAATTGAGAGACAAATCAATCCAAATCTTTTATTCTCTCTTTCTAATTTCAATTTAATTATTTAAGTCATCTTTATCTCGCCAATTTCACTTGTTAAGTTTCATCAAAAACCTCAATCACCAACCTCCGGTCGCCTTCTTCTCCATACTCTCTTCAGCCTTTGTTTTGCTGAGATCCACTTCAACCAAAGTCTCTCCTGCCGTAAACAATGCCTTGACAAGTTCGCGCTTTTCCTCACCATCTTCATATCTGTCTGCAGTTTTCTTCTTCTAAAGAAGGTGAATTTGGCGATGGAGGATGTCGTCGAGGAAGTCAACTCCAGGATATTGGAAACCAGATCTGCGCTTTATCTCCGATTCACCACGAGTCGTTACTGCATGCGCGAGAGCCACACTGAGAAAGTTGTTATTTGTCAGATCCAGTCGAGAGACGATGCCATCACCAGATCTACGCTGCTACCAGATCTAGTCGTGCAGGGTTCGAAGGCTCCCGTTCAGGCACAGGGATTACGGACCGCCAACGGTGTGATAAGGGAATCCCGAATGGTGTTCGTGTGCCCTAATTGAGATGTGTAGATTCAGATCGAGAACAGATCGGAGATGTACTCGAGGTCGTGGTTGCTAAACATGAATCCATCTAAAAAATTTGACCTTTTTCAAGTATTTTTTAGTCTCGGCTACGTCATGAAATGAATTTGCAACAAATATGGTGCACCTCCATTCTTGATTGAATATGTGATTTAAGTTTAACAGTGAACATGCCCTAAGACGAAAGTGAACATGTCTGAGACGGCAGTGAACATGGAATAGTGAACGTGCCTGAAACGGTAGTGAATATGCCTATGTCTGAAATGACAGTGAATATGCATGTGCCTAGTAGTGAACATGCTTGAAAATGGCAGTGAATATGCTTAAAACAGCAGTAAACATATCTGAAATTAGGGGTGTTCACTATACGGTTAAAACCGTTAACCGAAGTCGGTTAACCGAGAATTTTAACCGCGGTTAACCGAATTCGGTTAACCGATTAACCGAATAAAAATATAAATATTTTAAAAAAAATTAAAATTATAACTTACCAGCAGTGTAATTTTTTTTCTAAATTGAAAATTCGATCAAAAATTCGGTTAATTTGGTTAATGGTTAATTTAACCATGCACACCGGATTAGTTATCTGTCACAGAGAATACCATTTAATTTCTTTGTCGAGAAAATTCTTGGAGCCGAAATTTCGGCACTTAATATTTCAAGACCCTCATCAGCATTTTTGCTAGTAAAAAACAAGAACTTCAAACAACACAAAACAATGATCTGTTTAAGGTGATTGCTGAATTCTGTTGGACAATAAAAAGCTGAGAATCAGAAAAAACCTGGTCTGGTAAAAATGAGAGAACAGTACAGTGTAGTAAATAATTGTTGCTGTATATGAACATGTATCATTTGATCACGTGCACAAAATAAAATCTGAAATAGATACAAGTCTGGTTTTGGAATAAAGTTAAAGTTGCTGCTGAGGACTCGATCAATGAATAATCATTTTTCTAAAACCCTAGACATGATAGTTATTTTCTTATTATTCCATTGAGGACCTGTTGGGGAGGTGTAGTGTAGATGTGGATCGGCATTGCTCTATTTTATGAGTATGCATACTGCATAAAACCTTAAAACTGAAAGATATGGTCATTTAATTAGTGAGCTTTTATATGAAGAAACTACCCTCAAAAATCTTGATGATTAAAGAGAAAAAAGATCGATTATGAAAAAGAAAGGGAGTGAAATGGGTGGAAGTGGAATGGTGCTTGTGTCTTAATTGACTGGTGGGATGAAAAAAGTGAAATTAGAGATCTAAAGCCAAGGGGAATATCAGAGTGCCATTATACTCTTGATAAAGGAAAATGAAAGTAAATAAAGAAGGAAATTAAAGAGCAACCCATACGACTAAGAGGGATCGATCAAAGCTGTCTTTGCTAATCCATGCATCTCATGCAATGTTCCCCCACGTTGCTCTTTTTCATTTTCAGTTTATCTGGTGTTTGGGGGTGAATCCTGACAATCCCGACGATCAAAGTTCGATACTTCCAGAGATGTGAAAGTTAAGTGCGGAAAAGTGCATTATCATAGTAAGCTGGAAAAGTGGTTGGAACCTGAATGCCTGATGAGTCTTCGCATTCGTTTTCATCCAGCCTGTATTCGTGCATGACCCAACCTGTCCGGATGCCATGAGGAGCTCGGCCTCTATAGTAAACCAGTGTCTTCTTCATCCCAATGGGTCTACTATGGCTCATTACTCTCCTGTCTTTGCCAGTCGATTTCCAGTAACCTGCCCTCGTTGCCCTGTTTGTCCTGAACCCGTTCGGGTACTTGCGGTCTCTTGGACCAAAGAAGTACCACTCTGGGTCTCTACCTGGCAAAAATGATTTATCTAATAACACCAAAAAAAATATATATAGATTACTTACCGTGTGGAAGAAAAAAAAAATCAATTCAATCTTTTTGTAAGATTTATAACACACATAATGTTACGCGTCGGACATGTACCTGCCAAATCCCAGGGCTCGCATTTGTAAAGATCAACCTCAGGAATAATGTCAAGCTCGATCTCTAGCCTGTGAATTTTCCTCTTGAGATAACAATCTACAAGTTCCTGATCAGTAGGATGGAACCTGAAACCTGGAGGCAATCCAACTGGAGACATGTTTTTTTCCAGCCTCGCCAGCTAACAAAGTAAGTTATATGAGATTTGTATGTCTCCTCAGCAGACAGCAAATCCTTTTGTGTAGTAACTACTACTCAACCATATATCCGCCGTAGCTTGGTCGTCATCTTCAGTCTCTAGTTTTATATATTTATAGAGTGATGAAGGATTCAAAGTCATGTACCTTTGAATCAAATTGAGCTTTAGTGATGGACATGTTCTTTCTTTTTAAGATTCTTGGAGACAAACGTTTCATGCAAGCCCAATTCCTGACATTGCAACTGATCTCACCACCTCTGTATCAGAACAGCTTTATTGATATAAATTGATCAGCATATGCTGCTTCCCCCTCCTCTGAAATCCCACCAGAGTATTAAATTTTGTCATAGACTCCATCCATGAAGGTCTGATACATACGAATTTCGGAAAAATATATCCGTTGGTTGATTCATTCGCGATCAAAACAATGTCGTTTTGTAACTTAAGTAAAGAGTTTCAGAACTACCACCCAAGTACAGCAACCTTCCAAAAAATCATCGTATATCGACAATAATGTCTGAGCTACAGCAGGTTGGGGTAGCTTTTATTCCATCCTGATTTTATAATCACTCATTTTTAACTTATATATTTAATAAGTATTTAAGAAAGAATTAAATTTCTCCAAATTTTTTCATTGTGATTTGAAAGAAGATGTATATGATTATTCCTCCGGGTTACAAAATCTCTCAAACGAAACACTACACCAAACATATGTGCAAGTTATTGAAATTTTTATATGGTCTCAAACAGACTCCTAGGCAATGGTTTAACAAATTCTCTATGCTCTTCAAAATTTTGGTTTCAAACAATGTCCATCAGATCACTCCTTATTCACATTCTCTCCAGGTAATAATTTTGTTGTTATCTTAGTGTACGTGGATGACATCCTTTTATTAGACAACTCTCCTCATATAAAGGAATAATTGAAACCGTTCTTGGCCATCAGATTCATGTTGAAAGATTTAGGGCCCGGTAAAGTATTTCTTAGATTTTAAAATTACAAGGTTTGAAATTGGTATTTCTCTTCACGAGAGAAAATATACTTTAGGCAACTCTTCCCGCCATTATTTTTGTTGTACACTGTCTGAGCCAATTTTTGTTTCAACACACATCATCACTTGCCAGAGTCTTTGTCACGAGCATATTTTAAGGGTGAGATGAAATCACACTCTGATACCAAGTTATAATAGTTATATCTGTACTTAAAATCAATTTGCAATGAGTTGAGGAGCACAGTTATTTATTAAGATCGCATGAGAGCATGTAAAGGACGACGTGGGATAAATCACTACTAAACAAAAGCTACCACTCGAATGGTTCGATATCTCATATCAACTCCAGGAAAAGGCCTTTTGTATAGTAGGCACTCTCACAGCGGCATGTGATTCTGACTGGGCAATCTGTCCACTTATCCGAAGGCTGTTACGGGACATTGTCTTTCTCGGATTTTCCCTCATATCTTGTAAATATAAGAAGCAACCTACAGTGTTTCATTCATTGGCTGAGACTGAGTACATGCTCTAGCCAATATTACTTGTGAAATTCTCTAGGTAATCAACATTCTTGATGCGCTTCATGTCTATGGTGTGACTCCATTTTGTAAAGAAAGCACTAAGACAAATTCTAAAAGAAATGCACCAAGAGACATTCTAAAAGAAATGCACCAAGGGACATTTTAGAGTGGAACTTTCCATACTCATCCACTAATGTCACCACTTGATGGTGGAGTGTAATGGAAACACCACTAAGGACCATTTTAAGAGTGGGATTCTCCAACTCATCCATTAGTGTCACCATTTGATGGTGGAGTGTAATGGAAACACCATTTAGGAACATTTGAGAGTGGGATTTTCCATACTCATCCACTAATGTCACCATTTGATGGTGGAGTGTAATGGAAACACCACTAAGGACCATTTTAAGAGTGGGATTCATCATCATTTCCCACCTTCAAATCCCACTCACATCTCATCTATAAAACCTCTCTTGCCTCTCCCTTACATGAATCCTCAAGGCCATATTTGGGTGAAGAAGGGACCTTGGTGCAACACTTGAGTCCAAGGTAAATCATGATTTTGCTTGGATACAACATCTTTATCGACTAATTTTGTCA
>NQLW01000035.1:1068168-1091511 GCA_002312845.1 Kalanchoe fedtschenkoi | reverse complement strand
ACCTCATCTAAGTTATTCAGCTCATTCTCCACTGAAACGGATGGAATATTTCACCTGGAATCTGAGTCATGGGATGTGGAGAAGTATTGCTGATAACAGCAAGATACTAGCTATAGAAGCAATCTCTAGGGTGGACATGTTTTGGCCATGTGTCCCTGATCCTGTGTCATGGATGTTTTCGAGGAAGACCCTCTCCTCTATCTGCGACCTCTCAGCAGCATCCACTAGTTGGGCCTCTCAAAAGATGTACTGCTTACATCTCGTCAAAAAATGACTTTGATCCCATTCAGAGTATTTCACTCTTACTTTATTTGCAGTTACAGCATCTCTCAGTCCATGGGAAACGACTCTTTAACGTATAATCAACGTTAATAATATATATGAATATATATTTCGTTTTAGATGCTCAAGCCACGCAAACAGCTTGTTTGTACCACATTGAACCAGCCTCGTGGGATCTCCACTCGTGTTGGTTGGGTTGCTACTGTCGGTGACTCAATCTGGGTTCTCAGTCCCATTCCCATTCTGAGTTTAAGAACTTGCAAATGCGCTAGTCCTTTTGTCAAAGGATCGGCCACATTGTCTTTGGATCCAATAAAGTCAATGGCTATGATCCTTTCAGACACTAAGCCACGTATAGATTTTAGTCGTAGCTGGATGTGTCTCTTAGTCTTTTCATTATACTTGGTACTGTTAATCTTTGCAATTGTTGTAAGACTATCACAATGTACAGAGATTGGTGGAATTGGCCTTTTGACAAAAGGAATATCGGACAAAAGTCTAAATAACCATTCAGCCTCCATCCCAGTAGTATCCAAGGCACATAACTCAGCCTCAAACGTTGAGCGAGTTATCAAAGTCTGTTTACTAGACTTCCAGGCAATAGCGCCTCCTGCAAGGGTAAAGATATACCCTATGCATCCATTGCAACCAGAATTCATGGCTATCCAGCTTGCATCACTATATCCCTCCAGTAGATCAGGGAATCTCTCGTAATGCAGCCCAAGAGAAATTGTTCCTTTCAGGTAACGCAGTACCCTGTCCAGTGCCTTCCAGTGAACCTTATCTGGACAACTTGTATATCTAGCTAACTTAGAGACTATAAAAGATATGTCTGGTCTTGTACCATTAGCTAGATATTGCAAACTCCCAATTATCTGAGAATATCTTAATTGGGATATGGCGACTCCACTTCTGTTTTTAAACAGAGGTACTGAGGAATTATAGGGAGTCTTCACGGCTGTAGAATCTTGATAACCATACTTTTCAAGTATATTTTTCTCAATATAATGTGATTGAGAAATTGTTATCCCACTCGGAGATCGAGTCAATTTAAGCCCAAGTATCACACTTGCTTCTCCCATATCCTTCATATCAAACTTACTATGTAAGAATGATTTAGTCTCAGTTATAATTTGTAAATTAGAACCGAAAAGCAGGATGTCATCCACATATAAACACAATGTTATACATGCATCATCTTTAACCTTGTGATAAACACATTTATCACTTTCACTCATTGTAAAACCAAATGACAGTATAGTTACATCAAACTTTTTATGCCAATGTTTGGGAGCTTGCTTTAATCCATATAAGGATTTAACAAGCTTACAAACCTTATTTTCATTTCCTGGAGCTACAAATACCTCAGGCTGATCCATATAGATTTCTTCTTCAAGATTTCCATGAAGAAAAGCAGTTTTCACATCCATTTGATGGATAATGAAACCTCGAATGGAAGCCAATGCTATAAGCACTCGGATAGTAGTCAGTCTGGCAACAGGAGAATAGGTATCAAAATAATCTATTCCTTCCTTTTGTTTGAACCCTTTGGCCACAAGCCTGGCCTTGTACTTGTCAATTGTACCATCAGGTTTAAGTTTTCTCTTAAAAACCCATTTGCATCCAATGGTATTACACCCTGGAGGGAGATTTACCAATTCCCAAGTCCCATTAGAGACAATGGAATCCATCTCATTTTTAATTGCGCTCCTCCAATGCTTTGCCTCAGAAGAGGACATAGCTTGATTGAAATTTGATGGTTCATCCTCGATATTGAAAGTAATATAATCACTTCCAAAATCCTTGATAACCCGAGCGCGTTTACTTCTCCTTGGTTCATCTGACATCTCTTGTGAAAGGTCAGAACCTATTGGAGTTCCCCCCACATTTGAAATGTTTTCCACGTGATCAGGAATTGATTCAAATTCTGAGTCTAAGTTTGAGCTCATAGACTCTGGAGGAATTCCCTGTTTCATAGGGAACACATTCTCAAAGAATGTAGCGTCACGATATTCCACAATTGTATTTTTATCTACACCAGGGATTTCAGATTTAATAACTAGAAATCTCATGGCAGAGCTCGTTTTAACATAACCCAAAAATACAGTATCAACAGTTCTTGGCCCCAATTTCTTTCTTTTGTGTTCCGGTACAATTACTTTTGCAAGGCACCCCCACACTCGAAAGTATTTTAGGCTAGGCTTTCTGCCTATCAAGACTTCAAATGGAGTGCGTTCTTTATGTTTGGGTGGGACTCTGTTCAGAATATGACAAGCAGTATTCAGAGCTTCACCCCATAAATATATAGGCAAACCAGAAGTCAACAGTAGACTGTTGATCATATCTTTAAAGGTTCTATTCTTCCGTTCTGCTACCCCATTTGACTGAGGTGAGTACGGAGGTGTCTCTTCATGAATAATGCCATTAGTTTGGCAGTATTCAACAAATAGACCAGAGAAGTATTCTCCTCCTCTATTAGATCTTAGGCGTTTGATTTTTCTTTCAGTTTGATTTTCAATTTCATTTTTGAAAATAACAAACTTTTCTAACGCCTCGTCTTTGTTACTCAGCAAATATACATAACAATATTTGCTACAATCATCAATAAATGTAATGAAATATCTTTTATGATCCCTAGTTAATACTCCATTATATTCACAAATGTCTGAATGTACTAAATCAAGTATTTCAGAGTTCCTTTCAACTGAGTGATAAGATCTCCTACTTGATTTAGCTTCAACACATATTTGACATTTTGAATTCTTTTCAATGGCGTGTCTTGGGATCAAATCAAGATTCATCATTCTTCTTATTGAGTCATAGTTGACATGTCCTAGCCTACTATGCCATATACATGCAGATTCTATAAGATTTGCAACCGGGCAAGTAGTAGAACAATAATCAAATAAGTTCATTTCATTTTTAAAAGGAATACATTCAGCTTGTAGCTTAAATAAGCCATCAGACAAGTATCCTTTTGCAACAAATGAACTACCATAAAGGATTACAACCTTGAAATGTCTGAATGAAAATTCAAAACCTAACTTAACTAGTTCAGAACAGCTGATGATGTTTCTACGGATAGCCGGAACATGATGCACATTTACTAACTCTATTGAGTTATTAGACGAAAACTTTAACTTAATGTTTCCAATCCCCAAAACTTGTGCATCACTGGCATCTCCCATCTTCACGCATCTCCCATGGACAGTCTGGTAAGATTCAAAAAGGCTTTTATCAGCACATATATGTACATTTGCCCCAGTATCTACCAGCCATTCAAGGGGTTCATAAATAGTTAAGACCACAGGTTTTAAGGTTGTATACCTGCTCAGGTCTGGATTGGTCACAGGAGCAACAGGCTGACTTCCTGACCCTCCAATCACCACATTGGCCTGAGGATTACTGGCCATGACTTTCTTCTTGGGACAGTCATTTTTGAAATGGCCAGTCTTTCCACAGTTCCAGCAAGGCTTCTTGTTAGCCTTCACAGGTTCTTTTCCCTGATTCTTTTTGACTTTTCGCGAGGCCGGATTAATACCTCCTCGCTTGTCCTGTCTCTTGTCAGCCACCGTCAGGTTGGCTCTAGCTTCTACCGGTAGCTGTTGGTGCTGTTGCCTGTGCTGTTCCTCCACAGTCACTGAAATCATCAACTGGTTCATAGACAGCTGTCCAGTCCGATGTTTCAGTTGAAGCCCGAAGTTGGACCAAGACCTGGGAAATTTCTCAATTATTGACATCACCCGGAATGATTCTGGAAGATCCATTCCGGCCTCAGTCAGTTCATGAAAAATGTGGTTCAGGGCTTGGACTTGTTCGGTTATCGGTTTTCCCTCGACCATCCTGTAATTCAGGTACCGAGAAACACTATATTTCTCGAGACCCAAATTATCAGTATTGTATTTCAGATTCAAGTCGTCCCATACATTTTTAGCCGTATGGTGTTCAACATTGAAAACATCATTCAATTCATCAGTTAGTGCTGCCAGAATTGCGCATTTTGCCCACATATCCTTTTCCTTAAAGAAAGCCATTTCAACTTCTTTAGGATCAGTTTCAGTGGGTTTTGGCGGTTCTGTCACCACTACCAGATACAGGCTCCTAGTACAGAGCCACATCTTCATGCGGCTAGACCACCGCTTGAAGTTGCGACCCATGAATTGTTCTGGGAGCCCAGTCAGGTCAATACTTGAGGTAAAAAGACCTCCAAGTGGAGCCGTTGTCACACTGCTATTGGATAACCCAGCAGTGACATTGGCGAGGGCCACATTAGTCGCAACCCTGGCAGCAGGTTCTGCTGCAGCCTTTGCAGCATCAGTGGTCACAACAGCAATAGTGGAGGAAGACATTTCAGCACCAGTAGTAGCCATTACTGTAAAACAAGTAAGAGTTGTAGTTAGTAACCAAATCATTTCCTCTAAGATTGTTGGAAAAACACGGGTTACAGGATAACCGAACTATACTTGTTGTACATAATAATATACCAATGAATATGATTACACCATGAACAAATACAAAGTTGAACATGATTGAAGGAAACCAAACCGAATCACCAAGAAGGTTTGCCTTAGAGGAAATGAGCCCCGTGTAAGTGCGCCCGGGTCAATGCTTATGTCCTCCCAGGATAAGATGGTTTCAACTGTCTCTAGCTTGCACAAGTAGGACAGCCTCCTCGAAAGCTTCTTCAGGTAGCTTTTCCCGAAAGTAACAAGCAACTAAGTGTGCTTTGTGGAAGAGATCTCAAGAGAGATAGTGAGAAGTGAGTAGAGAAGATATTCTTGCTGCTTAGGTGAGGGATGAAGTATGAGAAGCTCCTCTATTTATACTAGGTGATGGATGGGGTGATTCCAAAGAGACAAGGAGTGGGTAGCGCAACCATCTCCCTCTTCTCTTCTTCCAAGGGCGCTACTCCCTAGAAATGCATGGAACCCCAAGACTTCCTCCACACTTTCCCATTTGTCCACTTTCCCCAAGAGCATCTTTGAGTTGTTCCACACTTCCTCCACATTTTCCCATTAGGTAGCTTCTTTTTTTTTTCATGAAGCTTTTGATCTCTCCCAAATACAATTATCATTGGATATTAAAGATCCAATTATTATCAATGGATTTAAGAATAAAAGAATTCATTTTTTTCAAGGATAATCATTATCATATTTGTATGATTGTTACTAATACATAATCCATATATAGCAAATGAATTATTTGTAACATTTCGTTCATTGGCTGAGACTGAGTACATGCTCTAGCCAATATTACTTGTGAAATTCTCTAGGTAATCAACATTCTTGATGCGCTTCATGTCTATGGTGTGACTCCATTTGTGGTGCGAGTGATAGCAAATCTGCTTTGCTTTTTGTGGAAAATTCCGTGCACCATGAGCACACAAAGTAAATTGAAATTAAATGTCATCTAGTTCGAGATCAGATTGCCGCCAACATAATTCGACCTCACTGTGTTTACACTCAAGATCAACCGGTGGATCTTCTCACCAAAGCTCTTCCGCTTGCTCTTTTTCTTCTCTGTTAGGCATGCTCAATCTTCACAATCTGTTTCATATTGAACTTGCGGGGGGTCTCAGCAATCGAATCCATTTGCAGTCTGCATCAAGTCGTTGGAGAAGACTGGAGAGGCTGCCTGACCTTTGAATGATGATGGTGCTTGGCACACAGTGTTTGGGTATGAAGAATTACCTTTGCGCTAGCTCTTCACGGTGGAGTGATTCTTGGGTGGACTGTGTCCACCACGTGGCGGTAGACACCATCAATGGGGGGTCGCCACGTGTGGCAGCTCCCCATTGATTGTGTCCACTACCACAGTCCACCCAAGAATTTCTCCTGCACGGTGTCGTTCCAATCGTTGTGTTTCAAATACTCGCGCCTTTTTGTGCTTTGCTAGGAAATTCCAGTATTCTGAGCTCAGCTCTTTCTCTTTGTTTGTCATACAAATATCTCAACTTTCTTCAGTAAACTCTGCTCAAAATCAATAGAAGAAAGTTCTGTATACGTCTTTGTCGAAGACGCATTTACTGATACAACACTACCAAACTCAAGGGACGAATCAGATTCAGATGGATCACCACCCAAAATACAGATACGGAAATGGAGATTTGTACCATAGTTCTTTTCTTTTTCGCCATTACTTTTACGCGATTAGCCATCCTGTTAAGGGTGTGGCTTGGACGATACAAAGTTTGAATTCCAAGATGGTCGGGTGTATGAGTAACGATAGAAAAAAAAGTTTTATATATATATATATATATAAGAAAAATATAGATGTTTTTCAAAATGTTTTATGCCAAAAAATTCTTCTAGTGCCGCAAATTTCTTCCAAATTCTTGTAAGAGCACTTCTATTGTCTTCCTTGATGTAACCTTGTCGATTTCGAAGACTTTCATCTCATCTCCCAATCCTGCCACAATACCAACCTTTTCAAAAGAGGTGAAGCAAACTATTAATTGTTTTAATAAGCCGCTGGAAAGGAAGCTTCTTGTTAGTCAATTTCACAGTTTCGAAGAAATAGAAAATATAGCAGCCAAATGTAGCAAGATTAATAATAAGACTCGCAGAATTTTGAAGCCTGAAAGACTTCCTTTTACCTGGCTGATGCATGAGCTTCAATGGCAGCTGAGAGGAACAAGAGTTCAAATAGTTTAGAAGAACCTTCATGAGAACAGTTGACTTAGCGGACACCAAAACCTCCCTCTACACATTCAAACCGTATCTGTCAGTGTGATACTCAGTGAGCTTTTACGAAATGTAAGCTGAGGCCAGCAACATCTGGCTGCTGTCGATCAGTAGTTGAACACAAATTTAACAACAACAGGGAAGTAGCGACAGACCTTGAAGTTCCTCTGCAAGTCATAGTATCCAGAAACGACCATGAGAACCCGAAGTCTTTCTGATTCTGATCCAACCAAATTGAGAATATGTTATGAAAAAGGAAGCCCATAAGACATTTTCTCCGTCCGTAAGTGAAATGTGGCGAGGGCTGGAAATGTATGATATCTTGTATTGACGTTTTCTCATGAGCACAGAGCTGCGCGATAGTAAGTCCTATTGAACTCATACCAACAGTAGACAGGTTTGTCCTGGAATGCGCGCTGTCAGGGACGTTAATCACGGAACATTATTTGTTTCAAAGGAGAGAAGATTGGGATATGTCCAATAGCTGAACCCTGAGATGTTCACACTGACCTCTTGACCATTTCTTGAAGTCCTTGCGCAAAATATCCCCCACTCTGAGGCTAGATACATCATACTTTTTGGATCTCACTGTCGAACAAATAGACTAAAATCAGAGAATTATTCTGCATGTATCAAATGTGAAACCAATGCTGTGCTACTCGAACAATATGTCAGCCTATATGTACTCACAAAGCTGGTAAAGACCGCTACACCCCATTCGACCTGCGCCATTGATCAATAAGGTGGCCATGGACTTATCAAGGGGAGTGCATTTAGGACTCCTCAGTTTGCTGTGTCAAAGAGAATTCCAGCTAGCTGCAGAAAACGAATGTCTCAGTCTCAGGAGCCAGCTGAGGTTTCATTATGTTTTTCAGAGAAAAGAAACAGCTCTACTAACTATAAGAGTAACAATGCATGTCAGTTAAGGAAAGAGAATTTTAAGGAAGAGTGCACACCAAAAACCTGCTGAAGCATATGTCTGTCAAAGTTTCTGGTGACGTCTTCATGAACTTTTCGGCTACAAATGCACAAAATGGAACATCCTGTCCCACGGATTGCATCGGCCATTAGTAGATGTATCTCCATTGAAAAAAGTTCTATTTATTAGTGAACAATATCTCAAGCTATCTTGCTCTGGAAGACTTTTAAGCATACCTCCTGTTTTTCTGGAGTATGGTTATCATCTAATGCGCTGTTTCCATTCAATGAACTCTCTTTGAGACTCCCAAATAAATCGTAGTAGGAGAGGTCTATCTGGATAGCATGAAAGCAATCAGTTTTAAGTTGAACATTTTCCAGTTTCTTATACACGAATAACATTTTTTTTTCTTTTAAAGGGGATCAATAGTGGTTCCTCACTTTTCCTTGGTGATTCGAATTCGAGAGCTATAATCCCTTTCAAGTGAGGCGCTCACCAACTGAACTACCCCTTATCCCTGTACACGAAGAACATTGAAGGACTTTGAGTTGCTACCTCATCAAGGAAAATCAAGGATGTGTGGTCTATCTGGCACGAATCAAGAAGCAATTTGACGTCAATGCGGGCATTGAGGTCTGCCCGCTTTATATTGATTATCGGCACAAGACAGACTTCCTCATCATCAGTAGTTTCACTCAAGTAAAATGCGTACATTGTGCTTGAAACCACCGACCCAACATCTGCAGATCATACATGGTAAAATGTAAATTGGCTCAACGCGCAAAGAAAGAAAAAACGAGTGGTCAAATGATGTTTATGTGGAGAGCAGCCCAAATTTACCGGAAATTTGATCTTGGCGCATCACAGCGTGCAAAAAACATCCGGGGACTCCAGCACTGACTTTGCCCTTTATGGCCTTCAAGGATGAATTCAGCTTCACTATGCTTTTACATGTTTGGCGAGCGGCCGTTGTAAAACATTGCTGCAGATTGAGGAAGGACAGGAGACTTTTCATGACTGGTAGCAAAAGACTCCATCTTAGTCACACTAAAAGATCTATCAAGTGAAGCAGTGTTCCCCTTGCCTTCATGTGGCTCCTGCGCCATTCCAGAGGGTGAATCTGAGCCTGAACGATGCACAGTCATCCTTCTTCCAAGCTTTGATGAAAATGAAGAGAGGCGGAAACAAAATGGACGAAACCAGCTTGTTTAAAGATACTCCTATGATATAATGCCAGCAAGATTTTGGCAAGGACAGAAAGTAGCTTTCTTTGTGCGCTCCGCCAATGCATTTTGGACTTTGGCTGGACAAAAATTTATTGTCTTCGTTCTGAAACATCCATCCATGATACTATTGGGAAGTGATATCAATGAAATATACAACCGGTTGAGGGAAAGATGATTGATTTCGCCTCCTGTCACATTTCCAATGCTGGCCCTCGGTCTAGGGTATGTGATTTTCACACAGCATCTCACACTTTACTACAGGTTTTGACAAAAATAATAAAGAGAAAAATTTATTTAATATCAATTTAATGATATTTTTTTGTCAAAAAACAATAAAATAGCTACCATTTACATTTAAATACTTAATTACAGTTATAGACGGCGGTTATAATAATAAGGGAAAATTACAAAATGGGGTACGTACTATCGCTCATTTAAAAATTACGGTCACAACTATTTAATTTTAAAATTCACGGTCTTTTTATGTTGTAGGGTTTAATTGTAATATTGAAAATCTCAATCGCACCCAAAAATTATTTATTCCATTTAAATAAAACTCCCTCTCAATCAATTTTGAAATGAGAAAGTTCATCAATCAATTTAGAAATGACAAAGTACCAAATGAAGGTATGTACTATCATACATTTAAAAATCATAGTCATAATTATTTAATTTTCACATTTATTTTACAATTTTTATTTTATTTTTGGGGTAAAATGTAAAAAAATAATAATAAATTTTAAAATTGAATAATTATGTGCATAATTTTAAATGGATGAAGTACATATCTTCATTTTTTACTTTTTCATTTTTAAATTGATATGGGAGGGAGTTTGTTTAAATTGAATAAATAATTTTTGGGTGTGATTGAAATTTTCAATATTACAATTGAACCACGCAACACATAAGGACCGTGAATTTTAAAATCAAATAGTTATAACCGTGATTTTTAAATGAGTGATAATACATACCCCCATTTTGTACTTTTTCCTAATAATAAAACAGTGTAGAAAACCCATTTTAGCTCATTTCTATTAATACATGTGTTTTTAGTTGTCGCAAATTCTTATCTTTCATGATGCATTTCATCTATGTGATACATTGATTCTCCAACAAAACAACTCTACTAGATAAAAATTTATAATCTGAGACAAAACGTCTCTTATGAATCTTCAATGTAGATGCCCTAACAATGACCCTCTTTAAATATTCTTAGCTATATGGGCCATCTGATGCTCTTCACTGGTTTGACACTTCAAAAGCTGTTTGGAGCCCCATTATCTGCTCCCGAGTGGAAGCAACTCAAGTTTTTGGAGGCTATTGTTTTATTGTAGATGCATTATCTAGAGAGACATCCAGCATATTTCAAGTTGACTGCAACTCATTGGCAATTGAATTTGAGTTTGGATCCAACAATTTCTACATTACTTCTTCAAATACATTTCGAACTGCCAGATGAATGCAATTAGGAAAAAACATTGAACAGAAATGACTTAATTCCACATGTTTGAGTTGTGCATCTCTAGATACTGTTGTGGGAGCGACCATCATTATATCAAGCTTCTACAATGTGATCTGGGCTCAATCAAAAGACTGGGAAATTGATGAACAATCCACTGACCACCTTCCATCATCCTCATCAACAGACCCTTCCTGCAAGATCATTGATCAAATTGTACCAGGTCACGTCCATACATGCTCAGTAGATGTACTGTCCACAAAATCCCCTAGTTTTTCTCTTCTTCCAGCAACATGTAGCTGTTTAGACAACTAATTGTGCTTTTCATAAATCATTCTTTATTATAGGAGCCCCAACAATCTTTTCAATTTCAAAAATATTCTTTATAAATAACAATCTATATAAATTAGATCTAATTTTTCTTAATATAACAGAATATTTAAAATAAATATATTTCTATTTATTTAGAGTATTTACGCAAGTATATATTTTTGTTCATGAATTTTCCAATTCCAAAAATACTGTTATCAATAATATTTTCACAAGTTGTATTCAAAATTTTCTACAGCCAACAGACTTTTACTTCTCAATATACAACCAAAAGAGTTTCATTTCAAGTAGTTATCATTACCAGCAAATAAGGGGGTTCAAGGAAATAGTCTTGTTTCATTGATTTCATATTCGCATGAGCAGTCACATAAACTGCGATTTAATTCCATCTGAAAAAAAAACATCTATCTTAATTCCACTAAACTATGCAATGCAACAAGCATGTTTTGTTCCTCTAAACTGCAGAAAGACAAGGAAAAAAAAACAGAAGAGGGATTTCATCGGCCTGTCAGGGGTAGTCCAGAAACATAGGGAAATGTACTTCGCATTCTTAACCTAACCGCATACAGATCTATGCAAATTCTGTAGCATCACCTGAAATTATATGTATGCTACACTACATCCATCCTAAACAGTAACAAGCTTCATAGAATCTCATTTCTGCCGGAAGTGCAACAAAGGAACCAAAATTTATCCATCAACCCCACCGGTACAGTAGAGGAGGCTGAATTGTCGTCAACAAGCAGTCATAAAATTCAAATATATCCAATACAGAAAGCAGACTACACATGAGTTTCCGAATCAGCAAACCCTAATTCAAACCAGTTCCTACTGGTTTTGTCCGAAATTACCAAACCCTAATTTCCTCTTAAATCAGCATAGATCAGCAGCAAACCAGGAATCGAAGAGCGTACCTTATTTACAGTAGCGATCGGCTTTCTTCTTGACGCGGTCATCCAGAGCCTGCTCCACCGACTTCACCTTCGCCTTGGGATCGTAACTGAACTTCTTCGCCTCGACCGGGAAAAGCTCCTCGTACTTCATCTTCTTCGCCGCGTCGATTGTGTAAACAATCTCTCCGCTGCCACCTTCGCCTGGACCTTCCTCGTTGATCTGAGCCTCGTTCTCGATATTGACGACATCGTCAGATTGGAGCTGTGGTCCTTTATCTGTCTTCTTCTTTCTCTTCTTTTTCTTGTCGATTGGTTTGCTTCGGGTGGCCAAGGTGCCGTCCTTGAAGGTCAACCGCCCAGCTTTGACCTTCTCGTACGCTCCCGACGACATGGTTTCCGGCGATCGAGTTTGCAGGGAGCTCTGCTTTCACAACGCCCTTTATTGGGCCGTCCGACTTGACCTGGGCCTCGAGAAGTTGGCCGTCAGATCCTTAATACAATGAGCCAAACAAGAAAGCCCACGATTTGATTTGATTCTATTTAGATGGGTAACCAAAAGGAATCATTTTAGAGATTATGCATCTGGTATTTTGACACGTGATTGTTACCAGACACGAACTCTTCAGAACAAATCACGTCATGCTTCTCATTCACTCTCATCACACTATAAATTCTTACGGGCAGCCAGAGTCTCATTTGAAAACGACATAGTTTTGAATCGTTTCATTAAAATATTTTTTTCTCTCTCAAATAAATAGTAAAAAATAAATAAAAAGTCAGAAAAATATATATTATCTTGATTTATAAAAATTCAAATAAAAATTAATAAAATAAATTTTATATTTTATATGAATGTTCATTTAATTTTAACTATGTTCATTAGATGATACTTTCATCATATGAGCCAATATGTTCACCAGATGAACTATAATGTTCATCAGATGAGTTATTATGTTCATCTGTGTAATAATTGCATGATTGGTGGGCCACCACCTTTAATCATGCACCCCCCAGAGAAAGACGCACCCACCCCGTAAATTTTGCAAGAAAACCAGGAGCGCACTAATTAGGTTGTATACAAATATAAGAAGAAGAAGAAGAAGAAGCAGCAGCAGCAGAAAAAGGAGAAGAAGAAAGAAAAAAAAAAAAAAAACCTACTCCCTCTCGGCTTCCTCAACCGAGCCACCAACACCTACAGCGATTGTGTCTTCATCATCTACAACCAACCCCAGTTCACCTGGTCAGAAACCAGTCAGGGGATGCTGGATCTAGAGGGTCAGTGAGTGCTGGTTCTCCGGGTCATAAGTATGAGTAGTCACTCGAGGAGCAGCAACTATTAATCAATTTGGAGGTGCGCACGTCTTTACTTACTAACTTTAGCGTAGCTGTAAACTGAGTTTTGGTTGATGATTTGGAGTGTTTCTTGAT
Organism: Kalanchoe fedtschenkoi; assembly: GCA_002312845.1. Taxonomy (NCBI): domain Eukaryota; kingdom Viridiplantae; phylum Streptophyta; class Magnoliopsida; order Saxifragales; family Crassulaceae; genus Kalanchoe; species Kalanchoe fedtschenkoi. Next base: position 1,078,291 of record NQLW01000035.1, on the reverse strand, counting down.
TCTAAATTAATCTACATAAAAAGATCTTTCCAACCATATAAATTTTGAGTTCTAGTTCAACCGGAGTAATGAGATAACTGATTTGAAAGATAGGAGTAGGAAGCTGTCTGCGGGATTTGGGCAGTTTTCCCTACTGATTTCGGACCTCAATATCTTCTTGTTCTGGTATTGAAATTGAGTAATTCTTTCCTTAAACATATTCTATGTGAAACGTAGTTTCTATGTATATGTAGCATGTTTCCTAATTCCACCTGATTAGGGAGAAATAACGTTCAAAAGTAAGGAGTACGAACCTGTCTGTTAGAATTAGACAGTTCGACCATCCAAATTCGAGGGTCTGAATCTTAAGCTTACGATATCCGAATTAAGCGATTCTTGTGTCTAAATTGTTTAGCTCGAAACAAGCTTTCTAGCGGTATAAAAATCGTAAGCTAATGGTGTCTGGTTATGAAGTTATTAATGGTCAAAGTTGGACTATTAAATCTGTGTTTAAAGAGTTAACAACGAGATTTTAGGCTTGTGTGTCTTCCTTATAGAATGTAAAATTGTAGGTTATAATGAAGCATTATTATTGCTCAAGGTCTTTAAGGATTTGGTGGATTGGCTCAGTAGAGGTGAGTAAATAATTCATACGTATTTCTTTTCGTACAAAATTAAATATGTGACTATTAAACAAGAATAATGAGTATAATATGTGAACAATATATATACTCATGTGGAAAAGAAAAATTGTTATCTTGAGCATTCATTCATATGCATACACACTGCATCATGTCTGCGACGTTCTGTTTCCGCGATAATATCGCGTTCTGTTATATGATTGATCCGGATCGGCAGTGACGACTGCCTAGCCAAAAAGGGCTTCCGTCGCAGTTCATGTCTGTCACGCATTCACGTTTGCATTTGGCCAAAAAGGGCCTAGCCAAAAGGGGCTCATGTTATGACATTGTATGTGATATAAGAGTATATGTGCTAACAGGAAGATAAATAAACCCCCACGTACACAATAAAAGTACGAAGGGTGAGCGAGCCGCACGTTATAATTATGATATCAACTTAAAATAAAAGAAATCCCCATCCGGCTCGCCAAATACGTAGCGAGTTGTTTACTCATAGTGTGAGTCTTTTGACTCACCCCCAATATTAAAATTTTCTTTCAGATCAGTAGTCGGTCAGTAGCAACGGTGTTTGGGTAGCAACGAGCAAGCTTATCGGTACGGTTCCATCAAGTCTTCAGTCAGTTTCCTTCAGTCAACAGTTAAATTAATTTGTGTTACTTTGTCATCTTTGTAGCAGTTGCTCCAATGTACTTGGGTAAGATTTTGGGTTGATTTTGAATAGTTTTGAAGGCTGAATATTCTTTTATTAGTACGTTGAATATTTGACTTTGAATTTTCTTCGCTGAGGCTTGTTTGACTAAAGGTCAAAAAGAGACAAGTCAAACGCCATCGCGACCCACATTTTTTTTGGGTCGTGACAATCTGATGAGCAGTTATGTTCACAAGATGAGCTACTATGTTCAGTAGGTGAGCTGCTGATAGGGCAATAATTTATCCTATTTTAGGTACCTATACTTAGTATATTTAAGTCGTTTCTGAATGACTATGGGTGATTTATAGATGATTTTGTCTCTTTCAGGCTAAATATGAAGAATACTAGCTTTGGAAGAAGAAAAACATGAAAACAATGCAAATTGGACTAAATTCGGATAAAAAGCCAATCTCAAGGGTCAATCTGTCAAATGAAGGAACTGCAGGGGTCAATCTGCAAATATGAAGAACACTAACTTGACCCAGATCGAGCTGAACAACAACAAGCACGATCCAGAACGTGTCTATGTCGGCGCTTGAACCAGATCGTGCTGAATGTCGGTGCTTGATCCAGATAGTGCACCTTGTGTTGGAAACTCGATCTAGATCGTGCTGACGCGTGGCAATAGAATTTCTACCGAAGACAGTCTAAGGTGACATATCATCTATAAATAGAAGTCTAGGGCTCATTCTTCACATCTTCGCACAGATAGGAGCCCGAGGATTCTACCGTTCAGAGTTGGAGCACCACGAGACTAAGCCTTCTTCTATTTTTCTAGTTTTACTTTCATTATTATTGCGATTGTATTACTATGATACGTAGTGAGTAGTCTCCCTGTTCTAGGATCCTACAGATCCTAAGTTCTTGTAAACTCGGATTCATGTTATTTATTTAAAAGTATTTTCATCCATAATTATTCGTGCTCTTTGAATATACTACATATGACTGGTATAGGATTTATTGACGAATTTATCTTGCATCCATTATTCTAGGGACGCCTAGGAACGTGTTTATTTAGATTTTAAATATGCATACTTTAAGAACTTTGTTTAGGATTAAATCTATTACCCTCTAAGTTAGGATATTCCATCCCACGAAGACCAGAATCAGGATGGGTTGGATATTTCACTTAGATGTAGTCGATGGCCCTAGTCAACCGAAGACCAGAATCGGGAGTTGGCCCACGAATATTGAGTTGTTTATTTATCCTGCTGCATGTTTAGGAAATATTAGTGTATTATTCTTTGACTAGTATTTGTGAGCTACGAAGACCAAAATCGGGAAACAACACGATACAAAATCAATTATAGTCAATAATTCAGGAACACCCAGAAGTAAGACTTGCATGTAAATTATTGAGTGATTATGTCGTATTATTGAAATTGCATGTTACATTATGGATGATTATTTGTGCTTCGATATTACATGAGAGTTTACATACAATTTAGATGAAGTAGAAATCCTAGGATGTTTCCATAACTTTGAATACAACTTTCCCTTCACAACTGTTTTTGTTTTGCGTAGATAATAAATTCATACAAAATCATTTGTTTAGGATTAAATTTTCATTAACTAGGCTATTAGTGCCTCTGACAAACCTTACTTGTTCCTCTGGGTTCGACTCGGACTTCCCGAATATATTTGACTGCAACTGATCCCTGAAACATATCATTGACATATATATAGGGTTAAAAATACGCTTGTCAAATTGGCGCCGTTGCCGGAGAGCAATGGTTTAATTGTCGAAAACTTTTAGCCTAGTTTTTGTTTAACTTAGTCCTAAAATATTTTTTTCTTATTTTAATTATATTTTCAACTTTCTTTTTTGCCTCACTTTATTTTCATGAATTTTTAGGTGATAATAGTTTTTTATGCTAAGGAACCAAGATGGTGAACTACTGGCTTTGGATCTGAAGATATAAAGAACTTTTCACAGAAATAGATGAGAACATCAACAAGCGATTTGGAAATCGGTCTGGGACATTAATCAGTTTGAAGAAGACATGGCAGAATAACTACCCGCGAGACCTCTCAAGGATTACCTGAAACCTACTACTGATGGTTACAGATTCTCCATCACACCTCCACCCATTACAAAGGCATCCTGGGAAATCAATTCTGTCTTACTCAATGGAACACTTTTGGAGGCATGCCTAATGAGGAGCCAGCTGAACACCTACAGACTTTCCAGAAGATTTACGATACATTCAAGGATGGAAACATACCTACTGATGCATTATATCTGAGAATGTTTCCGTTCTCCCTGCGAGACAAAGCAAAAGATTGGGTCAGGAGGCAACCGCATGGCAAATTCAACACATGGAAGCAACTGGCAGATGGATTCCTCGAACAGTATTATCCACCTGGTCTGACAAATGAATACATCTGGAAGATTTCAAACTTTAAGCAATTCAATGGAGAAACACTATATGAAGCCTGGGTACAATACAAAGATCTGCAAAGACTGTGTCCACACCATGGATTCCCGAAACACACGCTAATCAATTTCTTTTATGCGAGAGTAGATTTCTAGACAAAACAGACCATAAACTATGCTTCTGGTGGCTCACTTATGGATTAACCGTCTGATGAAGCTGAAAGAATAATTTAAGGATTATCCATCAACTCCCATCTATAGGGTGGTGAGAGGAGCTCACACTCACAATCAGCACCAACATATGCTTCTAACTCTGTAGTAACTCCAGATGTCGTCACTCTAATTGCAAATCAGATTGGTGTCCTAACAAAGAAGTTGAATGGCCTTCAAGTGAACCATGTATCCACCCTCACTCCTTATGGCATGTGCAATGTACAGGACCATGACATTTTAGATTATCCATTTCTGCAAAATTTCTTCAATACCCGAAGCTAAAGTGAATTACATTTGTGGAAGAAACAAGCGAGGCTATGGGTAGAGGAATAACTACAACCCGACATATTCGCTCAATAACAGGAACCACCCAAATTTCTCCTACTTAAACAACAACCCCGTTCCTCAAGGTTATGAGCCCAAGGCACAATATCAAATATACAACCCAGGATATAATAGAAGACATGGAGATAGACATCAACAACATCAGCAAGCCCAACAACGGAGACAGGAACTACATGTCAGCATTAGTGATCTTTTGAAAGCCATAGAAAGCATGAAGAAGGAGACAGATGAGTGTCTGGACCGATGCGAGCAACGCTATGGTTTACTAAGCAATAGAATGCAGCAGATGGAAACTCAAGTTCGGATGGTTGAGACACAAGTTGCGCAACAGGCCCAAGCTGCACCTAGAACATATGGCACTCTTCCTTCGAAATCAGAAATTCAGCCGCAAGAGCATTGCAAGACAATATTTGAGAAGCAGGATTTTGATTCCTCTGATGATATGAGTATAATGCCTGAAGCAGCTGATGAAGACTTCCCCTGTAATTCAGTCACACTATGTAGTAGGAAGAAAGCTGGTAAGGAAACAACGACACCAGAAACCATCAAGAAAGATGAAGACAAAACACCAGAAGAACAGGTGGAAAATATGAGGAGAATTCTGAAGAAGATAAATATATAGCTCCTCCCGCCTATGCTCTGAAAATTCCATATCCTTAGCGCCTGGTCAAGTTCAAAGAAGACAAAGAATTCAATAAGTTTGTTAAGGTAATTCGAACATTGTATATTACTATGCCTTTTACTGACACTCTCATGCAGGTACCCTCCTATGCCAAATTCTTGAAGGATGTGATTACAAGGAAAAGAATCATTTCTGATCTAAAGATACCTGGCCGGTGCAACACATTAAAGGAAGTTGAGATGTTACCCAAGTATAAAGATCCTGGTAGTTTCACCATACCATGCATGATCGGAGCTCTCAGATTTGATCATTGTCTCGCTTATCTCGGAGCCAGCACGAGTATAATGCCATACTCGATCTACACTCAACTGCGCCTAAAGCCTTGGAGGACACACGGTAGACTTTAGAGCTTGCCGACAACTCAGTTTGGGTACCAAAAGGATAGATCAGTAATGTTCTAGTTATGATTAATGGATATTATCTTCCTTGTGATTTTGCAGTAATGGATATTGGACCTGATAGCGGGACAATGCTAATATTCGGACGTCCATTCTTAGCTACTGCTGGCATTGAAGTTGAAGTGCGAACTGGGAAGATGTCACTGAACTTTGATGGAAAAAGTTTTGATTTATCATTACAAAATGCCACTACCCCACATCTTGTCAAGGAAAACTGTATTGGAAAAATTGGAGGATGGATCACTTCAAAGAACTCTACAAACTCTACTTCAAAAGCTGCAAAGAGCAACAAAGGCCGGAAAGCTAAGGAGAAGAAGCCTGATGCCGAATCTGCAAAGGAGCCTTACCGCCCTCCATGGAAGCGGAGAGAAAAAAAATAAGGATATGGAGAAAGCACTAGCTCCGGACCATGACCCCATGAAAAAGAATGTGAGTTTTCAATCAGATTTGATAACATCCAACAAAAATTTACATTCACATTCAAGTACAAGCCGTGCAGAAGAGGAGGGCTTCAACTTAATTGATCCTATTAATCGAACGGGTCCGGACATAGTAACTGAGGATACACAGAAGCCTTTGAATAAGAAAAAGAAACAACAAAACAAATGCAACCCGGATACTAAACAGATACGGAAAAGAGAGCTCAAAGGTCCCGACATATCATCAAAGGTCACTCGAAGTCAGGATAAACTAAATGATTAAATATTATGTCCTAATAGCGGTCCACCACTATACCCTAAGAGAATGAAGAAGATGGAGCCTACTTAGAAGGCATCCTCACAAAGGAATTCTCAGTAGTGATTACTGCATCTCGCCAAGACGTTAAACTAGGCCTTTTCGGGAAGTAACCCGCTAAGTAAGTTTCTTTTTCCTTTTTCTTAGTTTTTAGGATAATAGTCATGGTTTGGGGACCTTTATCCGTTCAATGAATTTTGTTTGAATTTAGTGTGGAGCAGTTAATGGTTTCATGATTTAGTGTGTCAAAAATTAAAGGCATTGGAAACCTTTCAGACATAGATACAAAAACTGGCTGACTTTAAACCCAAAAAACTCGACCTCTTTCCTCTCAGGGATAAAAACTCGATCCAGATTGAGCGTCGCCGACTACGTGAACTGGGTCGAGCATACGGAATCGACTGAGATCGAGCTCCGCCAGAAGACACGATCGGGTTCGAGCAGCCTCAATCGATCTTGATCGCGTAATGTCAATTACTTGATCCAATTCGAGCAGGACAAATACAGCAGCTCGAACCAAATCAAGCGCCGCCACTTAACTTGATCTGGATCGAGCACGTCTCCTTGTCGTCACATGAAACCTTAATACGCCTGGCACCACACCACATCTTCTTGCCAGAAGGGCCGGTGAGACGAATTCCATTCAGAGTTAGAGCTTCGAGAAACTAAGCTTTCCTCTACCATTCTTGTTTTACTTTCATAATTATTTTATGATTGTTATTTTAGTTATGCGTAGTGAATAGTCGTCTCTGTCTTAGAATCCTACGGATCCTAGGTTGTGTGTAAATTTAACTTTTCATGTTTATTAATTAAGTATATTTTTCATCCATGTTGCTACTGCTTCTTTGAATGTTATTGCGTATGTTCATTATTCTAGGACGTCTAGGAACGTGTTTATTCAGAGTTTAAATATGCATGCTTTAAGAACTTAGTTTAGGATATAATCTATTACCCTCTAAGTTAGGATATTCCATCCCACGAAGACCAGAATCGGGATGGGTTATATATTTCGCTTAGTTGTAGTCAATGACCCTAGTCAATCAAAGACCAGAATCGGGAGTTGGCCTAGGGCTGCATGTTTAGGAAATATTAGTATATCACCCTTTGACTAGTATTTGTGAGCTACGAAGACTAGAGTTGGGAAACAACACAATACTAAATCAATTGTAGTCAATAATTTACTGCGTAGGAATACCCAGAAGTAGGACTTGCATGTGAATTATTTAGTGATATACCATATTATTGAAATTGCATGATATAGTGTTGATGATTACTTATGCTTCAAGGATAACATAAGAGTTTGCATTCAACTTAGGTGAAGTAGAAACCTCATGATGTTTTCGTAATCTGAACACAACTTCCCTTCACAACTGTTTTTGTTTTGCGTAGTTCTTAATATAATTCAAAACCATTTGTCGAGGATTAAATATTCATTAGTTAGGATATTAGTGCCTCTGACAAGCCTTACTTTCTCCTCTGGGTTTGACTCGGACTTCCCGATTTTATTTAACTGCAACTGATCCCTAAACATAACATTAACAAATATATTGGGTAAAAAATACGCTTGTCAGCTGTTATGTTCATCCGATGAGCTCTTATTTTCATCAGATTTGATAATATGTTCATCAGATGAGCCATTATATTCATCATGTTTGATAGTATGTTGATTGGATGATATGTTCATCAGATGAGATGATATGTTCATCAGCTGAGCTGTTATGTTCATCAGATGAGCTGTTATGTTCATCAGATGAGATGCTAAGTTCATCAGATGATATATTCGTCAGCTGAGCTGCTATGTTCATCAAATGAGATACTATATTCATCAAATGAGCTACTATGTTCATCAGATGATATGTTCATAAGATGAGCTACTATGTTCATCAGATTTGATAATATATTCATCAGATGAGACATTATATTCAGCAGGTTTGATAATATATTTATTAGATGATATGTTCATCAGATGAGATGATATGTTCAACAGCTGAGCTGTTATGTTCATCAGTTGAGCTGTTATGTTCATCAGATTTGATAATATGTTCATTAGATGGGCTATTATATATATCGTGTTTGATAATATTTCATTAGATGATATGTTCATCAGATGAGATGATATATTCATCAGCTGAGCTATTATGTTCATCAGATGAAATACTAAGTTTATTAATTGATATATTCATCAGATGAGTTGCTATATTCATCAAATGAGCAATTATGTTCATCATCTGAGCATTTATATTCATCAGATGATATGTTTATCAAACATTATATTAGCTACTATGTTCATCAGATTTGATAATATATTCGTCAGATTAGTTATAAGTTCATTGGATGATATGTTCATCAGATGAGATAATATGTTCATTAGATGAGATGTTATGTTCATCAGATGAGCTGTTATGTTCATCAGATGAGACGATATATTCATCAGATGATATGTTCATTAAATTTAATTATATGTGCATCGGATGAGCAGCCATGTTCATCAGATGAGCTACTATGTTCATCAGATGAGCTGTTATGATCATCAGATGATATGTTCATCCGATGAGCTATCATGTTCATCAGATTTGATAATATGTTCATCAGATGAGCTATTATATTCATCAGGTTTGATAATATGTTCATTAGATGATATGTTCATCAGATGAGATGATATGTTCAACAACTGAGTTGTTATGTTCATCAAATGAGATGATATGTTCAACAACTGAGTTGTTATGTTCATCAGATGAGTTGTTATATTCATCAGATGAGATGGAAAATTCATCAGATGATATATTCATCAGATGAGCTGTTATGTTCATTAGATGAACTTATATGTTCATCAGATAATATGTTTATCGAATGAGATGCTATTTTCATCAGATTTGATAATATGTTCATCAGATGAGCTATTATGTTCATCAGATTTGATAATACTGTTCATTAAATTAGCTATAAGTTTATTGAATGATATGTTCATAAGATGTTACAATACATTCATCAAATGAGTTGTTATGTTCATCAGATGAGCCGATATGTTCATCAGATGAGTTGCTGTGTTCATCAGATAAGTTGTACGTTATGTTCGTCAGATAGTATGTCAATCAACTAAGTTACTATGTTCATCAGATTTGATCATAACTTCATGTGGTGAACTGTTATGTTTATCATATTTGATAATATGTTCATGAGATGAATAAACTATTTTTTAATAAATATAAAAATATAAATTATCAATTAATTATTTTTTATTTTTTATTTGGACTTTTTTTAAATAATTTTAAAAAAAATTCTTTGATTTTTTCAATTTTTTTATGATTTTTTATTTTTGATTTTAGGGAATGGTAGAGTGTATTAATGAAAACGATGTTGTTTTTTAGAGAGAGCATCCATCTAGATGGGTGCTCTTGGTCCACCCATGAGTGATTGCTCATCACACATGCCACCTGTATTATTTCTTCCTACTCAAACTTATTATTTTTTAAAACTTTTAAATCAATTTATGTAAATTTATAGATTTTTTTAAAAAGTCAAAGTTCATCATCAATTTACAAAATTATAAATTTAATTTAATATCCATTTTGAATTTTTTAAAAATGATTTAGAAGTTTAATAGTCTTAAGTTCTTCTGAACTTCAAAATATGTTATGAGAAGTACAAAGTTTATTTTAAAAATTTGTAAAAGTTTTGAAAAAATTTAGCATATTATATTTTTAATATAAAAAAATGACTCTAAAATGGATTTTGAATTGAATTTTTTATAATTGATTATGAACTTTGATTTTTTTTGAAATATCAATATATTTACATAAATTGATATTGTGGTGGGTATCAATTACCACAAGGGCGAGTGGGAAAGTGCGCATTTATTGGACCATTATATTTCACCCCTCCTCCATGGCACGGATTGATTTGAATTCAGTCTGATTTTTCTTATAATTTATTTATTTCAATTTCAAACCATTTTGATTCCAATCGGGTCCAATCTTGGGTAAAAAATTTCTTCTTATCATATGAGATAATTTTTCTACATAAATTGATCATTTTATTCATATTAATAAAAATAACTAAATG
>NQLW01000035.1:1052762-1067297 GCA_002312845.1 Kalanchoe fedtschenkoi | reverse complement strand
ACTCAGCCGCGGTTTGAAACTGGCGTTGAACGATGAGTAGGCTGGTTAAAACTGGTTATGAAAGACAACCAACTTCTTATCAGACGATGGTTGGAGTTTAAGATCTTATACCAGTTTGAAACCACGATTAGACTTAATACAACGATGGAAACTAATCAACAATGGACATACCTGTAGATAGATGACTATAGAAATAACGTCATACCTTCTTGACGCCCGCGCCCGAAACCTAAGTCAAAAGACAAGTATTTATCATATAAAAATAAAATCAAATTATGTATTCATCAAAATGATAACAATATTCATTACAAATAATAAATTATTCATCAGAAAGATAAATATGTTCTCAAATGAGCATTTACATTCATCAGATGATGGATGCATAATTATAATGAATAAAGATATAATAAAGATTAATAAGGTAAGTATAAATTTGAAACAGTAATGGTATACATATGTTTATCAATATGCAAAATAAAATCAAATGATATATTCATAAAAAATGACTAGCTTTTATTCATCAGAAACACTTAGATATTCATCAAAAAGATAAATATTCATTAAATGGGCATTCATATTCATCATAACTGTATTCATGTTGATGGATGCATATTTTATATGAAGAAGATATAAAAAAATTAACAATGTAAGTATAAATTTGAAACAACAATAGTGTACATGTGTTTATCAATATACAAAATAAAATCAAATGATATATTCATCAAAATGAACAATATATCCACTAGAAACACTTGGATGTTCATCAAAAAGAGCAATATATTCATAAATACGCATTCATATTAGTTAAATTTTTAATCATTTAAATTGATGCATATAAGATAAAATAAAGATTACTAATATAAGTATAAATTTTAAACAGTAATAATATACATTTTTATCAATATAAAAATAAAATCAAATGATGTATTCATCAAAATGACAAACATATTCATCGGAAACACTAAGATGTTCATCAGAAAGAGAAATATATTCATCAAAAGAGCATTTATATTCATCATACTTGTATTCATGTTGATGGGTGCATATTTTATATGAATAAGATATGATAAAGATCATTAATATAAGCATAAATTTGAAACAATAATAGTATACATGTGTGTTTATCAATATCCAAAATAAAATTAAAGGATATATTCATAAAAAATGACTAGCTTATTCATAAAAAAAGTAAAATATTCATCATAAAGATAAATATGTTCATCAAATGGGCATTCATATTCAGCAAAGTTGTATTCATGTTGATGGATGCATATTTATTATATGATAAGATATAGAAAATGATTAACAATGTTAGTATAAATTTGAAACAGTAATAGTATACATGCTTTTATCAATATACAAAATAAAATCAAATGATGTATTCATCAAAATGGACAACATATTCATTTGAAACACTTCAATATTCATCAAAAAGAGCAATATCATCAAATGTGCATTCATATTTATGACATTTGTAATCATTTAATTGATGTGTATGTTATATGACTAAGATATAATAAAATTTAATAATGTAAATATAAATTTTAAACAGTAGTAGTATACATGTATTTATTAATATAAAAATAAAATCAAATTATATATTCATCAAAATGACAAACATATTCATCATGAACAATAAGATGTTCATCAGTAATGAAGTATGTTCATCAAATGGACATTCATATTCATGTATTCACATTAATTGATGCATATTTTATATGAATAAGATATGATAAAGATTGATAATATTTAATTATTTATTTGAACTTTTCTGAATCAAAATAATTTTTATTTTATTTTTCAGATTTTTTTAAATATTTCATTTATTGTTTACTGTTAATCTGAGGTGAGTTTTTTTAAGTGGGATGACATAAAACGACATTGTTTTTCGTGCGACAACAACTCGCGATGCACCACCATCTGCCATTGGCATTAGCGTTAGTGGCCTGAATCTAGGATTTTCATGCAGGTGTATAAAATAAATCACATAATAAGATTTATTTAAAAATACATTCTAATATTTGAATATATTTGAAGACGGAAATAAAATACGGAAATAAAATATAAAAACTTTTATTTAGAAAATAACAGGTCCCATATATTTTAAATATGAATTGATTGAGTTGTTCACCCGATGATTGGTTCTTAGTTCTGGCAGTCCCATTAGATGAGTCACACCAGCCAAATATGATCATGGAAATTATTCACATGAAAATTTTTTAAATATGAATTGATCTGATTACTTCATATTCATCATTTGTCAAGGGGATGAAATTGTGTTGTTATTGGTATACATACATAATATCATCATCATGAGAATCTCATCTAGCATCATCAAGCAAGTAAAGGAATATGTTTTCACAAAATTTACAATAAAAGATCTCGATCACCTCAAATATTTTTTTAGATTAGAGCTAGCTAGATCTGATACGGGGATATTTTTATATCAAATAAAGTATATCTTAAACCTCTTAACTTAGACATGTCACTTCGGATTCAAGGCATGCACCGCTCCAATTGATGTTAAACACAAATTATGTACATTTAATATTTTTCCTCTAGATGATAAAGCAGGTTACAGAGACTTACGAGAAGGCTCATTTACTTAATAATCACGAGACCAGAGTTAGTCTATGCAACACATGTCCTAAATCAGTTCATGGAGTGCGCTGAGGCCCGTTCCTGACATTTGCAGGGCCCTGGGCGAAGATAACTAATGGGGTCCCATGTATAATATTTGAAAATGGTATTGTTGAATCATATGTATATATATTATACTAAAAATTGTTTATAAAATAAATCATTGCCAATATTTTTTTAAAAAAAAAGGAGGGACGATCCTCTTAAAATTTTATTAATTAAGAGTGAAAAAATCTGACTCATGACAGTTACACAAAACTATTATTGTTTGTTGTTGTCGCTCTAAAAATAAAAATAGATCATGATTGTTATGCCATTGCATCTCTTTGAGTTTGAAATGCTTTATTTATAGTAAAAAAATTAGAAAGATACATTGAATTCGAATGGTATGAAACTTAATGTAAAATAATATACATATATACATACTAAAATATGTTTATTGTAAATATTTAGGATATAAAAGTTGATATGAGAAAAGGTAAAATTGGTGATGATTTTGAATTTTGAAAATGAACTTATATGTCTTAACGGATATGCATTTGTTTTGAATGTGAAGTGGGATATGCATAATATTTTGTTTGAGAAATTATGGCGATATAACAAAAAGTTAGCATTAGTTTTAAATTTTGAAAATAAAGGGATACAGTTAAAAGTTTGATATGTGTTTATTTTGAAAGTAAAGTTGGATATAAATCATATTTGGTGGAGAAATTTGGGATATATAAAATATGACCAATTTATTTTTTGAAATTTGAAAAAAAAAACTAAGAAGAGATATTCTATGTATTTATATATATAACAGAATAGGATATGCCCAGGTGTCTGTCCGTAAGACGCTCCCGGGCGGTTCGGTTCAATTTGGTTCGGTCTGGTTCGATTCGGTTTGATCCGGTTCAATTCGGTTCGTTTAGGTTTCAAATTTTAAAAAATCGTTCGATTTACAGTTTCATATTTTAAAAAAGGATGACTAATAATTTGGTTCGATTTTTAATTTTTCTCGAACCGAACCGTCGGGTCGACGGGTGCCTTTACTCGTTTAAACATAATTAATTAGCTAAGACTAGTAATGAGTTGTGATTTTTAATAAATTTTGGTTAATTTTGAAAGTGAATATAATATTAAAGTTAACTATATATATCTTTTGGTTAAATATTTTAAACAAGAAATTAAATTGGCTAAGATGGCAAGAGTCTTGTTTCTCAAACCTTAGGGAATATGTCAAAACTCACCACTCTCAGATTTTTATACAAACATAATACCATGTAATGGGCCCTCCCCAGTTCGGGCCCTAGGCAGTCGCCCAATATCAGGACCGGGTCTGAATACTTGTTTTTTTTTTCTCTTAATGAATATTTGAAAAGTCTAAATGATTTGTTATCATTTTTATATCTGAATATTCACAGGCGATATCTATGCGATTATTATAATTATCTCTTTATTTTTTTCATATCTTTCTGAAATCAACTCTGTCCGAATTGTATGTCAATCAGAATCACATTAATGCCGACTGCAGCTAGTTTCTTCAATCAGAATATCACACACTTTATAAATAAATAATATTTTTATAACGATTATAAATTTTATTTTTATTTTTATTTTTATTTTTATGTGGTAAAATTATAATTATAATTATATATTAATTTTATATTAATAAATCATTATATATTAAGATACTTCAAAAAATTAGTTAGCAAATGAAAATAAATCATTCAGCATTCATATGTGGTTTAACCATTCAGATTCGCATACAGCATTCAGCGCTTAATTTTACAGAACGACACCTAAAAGTGAACCAGCTCAAGGATTACTCTTTCCGAGTAATTATGAGACAACATTACAAGCATATTGCGATGCCCATTAGGCAGCTTAAAGCTTGTAACACGGCATTGTGTGCTTCTCATGAACAAGCTCATAACTTAAAAAAGTATGAAACAATTTATTTTTCAAGATCTTTAGTGGAGAGTGAGTATAGATCAATGTCTCATACATGTTGTGAATTGATTTTGATATTTTACTTGTTATAGGGCATGGCATCAAGGTTTAAATTCTAATAAAATTGCGCTGCAATAACAAGATTGTCATCCACATTGCTCATAATCCGGTCTTTCACGGAAGGACTAAACATATCGAATTGAATTTCCACGAATCACATCAAAGGCGCATTCATAACTCATGCATTCGTATCTTCTTAAGAGCAGATGATCGATGTATTCGTAAAATCTCCAGTGTCCCGTAATTCAAAAAAAATACACAAATTGGACATGTCCAACTTTCTCCATGCACCAGCACCGGCTTAAGAGAAATGTTAATTTATTAGAGCAGAATATGGTGCAGTACACATACACCAGCAGGGAAAAGTGTCAGAAAAATTGTAGAGTCTTCCTACTTGAGAAACAACCAAGTGATAACTAGAAAGACATGTTACTAACTCAGCATTATTGCATTGCATTATTGTATATTCTGTTTTCAAATCTTTTCATATTCACTATATGTATATAAACACAGACTACTGGATTAATAAAATACAAAAAAGTTTATGAGTGAAATATCACTCTGCATGTGTGTGCACATTTATAAGACGTTCCACACATCCATGTCCAAATACAGTTAAGAAAAAGTAAACAAGATCAAAACATTACATATAAAATTTCGATCCTCTTACAAACAAATACTATCTACTATAATAACATTATAATGTCTGTCGCGTTGCCGGTCGGTTCGGTTCGGTTTGAAATTTTAGTGATTCATTCAAATTTTAAAAAATTATTCGCTTTGAAATGGATCGGTTCGGTCCGGTTTGAAATGTTAATGGTTTGGTCACAATTTCAAATTTTAAAAAAAACAATGACTAATAATTTGGTTCGACTTTTGATTTTTCTCGAACCGAACCGAACCGATCCAAACCCGTCGGATAGACAGATATCTTTCCTAGTGTATCTACTAATATTATTTAAATAAGTAATGTAATCAGAAAATGAGAAGCCAATGAAAAGAGAAGGGGCAAATTATTTTTACAGTAATAGTAAATTTACAGTATTGATTTTAGTGTAATTTGATTAGTTACAATTAAAAAAAGAATTTTAATAAAAAGTATAAATTTTATCACTGTAAATTGTATTTTCATATTTACAGTGCTGATTCTAGTGTAGTTTAATTAATTGCAATTATTAGTTTAAGTATATAACTTTCCAATCCAAATATATCATCCGTGTAAATTTATTTACATCCCTACAATTAAATATTTTTGACCCCAATTGTAGCTCCACCACCGGCTGGCTTTAACTTTAAATCAAATTAGTAGTACGGATGATTTTAACCGCAACAGGCGTGGGATATTGTTTGAGCATATATCTTATATTGCCCACAAAATTTATAGAATTGAATCTTAAGTATAGTTGGATTCTCTTATTTATTGTCAATTGTTTTTGAGTGGGGAACCAACATACTAACATGGTATGAGAGCGGATTTTAGCTGCATCCCTGGATAAACCGATCTAACGTGTTGATTACGTCCGCATGAGGTCTCACTTGCGAGATATTGATTTAATACGGTGTCGTCTGTCAGATGCGGTTTCATCCGCTAACCATCTCGCAAGTGAGGGTGTGTTGGTGCATATATCTCACATCGCTCACAAAGCTCATAGAATTGAACCTTAAGTATAGTTGGACTTTCTTACTCATTGCCAATTGATTTTAAGTGTGGAACCAACTTACTAACAGATACTAATGTGTTATACGTGTTATATGTACATTGATAAAATGATTATTACAACTAGTTTACAAAAATTATCAGTCCATTAATTGGTCATTTTAGACAAATAGAACACATTATTAATAAACAATGCAATATGTAGAATCTAAATTTGGTGTTGCGCTGTAATTTGTTGTGAATACAAAACAACGTCGTTTTGATCAATAGTTTAACAACACGCGCATTGTCACTCTTCCTCCTTCTAAATTGGAATTGCAATCTTCAATTTCCAATTTAGGAATAGGAAGAATGTCAGTTTACGTGGATTGTTAAATTACTGATCAGAATGACACCAGGTTTGCATTTGGCCTAAACCTAGGAGAAGATACTACATACGTAACTCCTGCATGTTACATCAAACAATTCATATCAGTCGCTTCGGTTAAGTGGTCCATTTTGCACTGCGAGTTTTCCGTTGATACTAATCTATCATTTTCAGGGTAACTTGGTCAAGAAGTATTCATATATACATACAATTGTTATGTGTCCCCCTTCTTGTGATGTGTCCTGTTAGAAGTAATTTTTGGGTGAATTATGTCCATCACATGACGGTGGATACAATTAATAAAAATTCAATACGTGTTACATTAGAAAGTCAAAATGAAATATGATGATTTATCATTAGTTTGAATTTTTTTTATTTTGAAAACATCATGTGGCGAATTCTTATTGATGGTTTCCATCGCCACGTGGTGTACAAAATCCACCCAACGACTCACTCGATGTGTTAGATGGTGTGGTTTGGGAATTTAAGCAAGTATTATTCATATTGTCTTCTTCGTATCTATCACATCTCATACACGTAACTGGGTACAAGAGGAAGTTTCGACACTTAACATGTTTGATTTGGGAAAATTGGAATGAAAGAAGATTAGAAGAAAAAATAAGATAGATTATAAAATATTTAATTTCATACATTCCATTCAATTTTTAATTCAAAAATCAAACATAAAGTAAAATCGAATGAAGTCCATAAAGATGTCATTTCATTTCCCATTTTCCTTCCGCTTAAACTTTTTCTAAATTAATTAAACATAGCTTAAATGAAACAGAGGCTAATTAATTAAGTTCATAAAAACTGGAAATAAATTAGGGTTGACACTGAATAGAGCTTTAATAAAAAAGGAAATGAGATCATGAATATCCAAGTCGCGTAAATCCAATAATAATGTATGTTTAAGGTGTTCATACTACACACACATTTAATTTTAGGGATAAAATTCTAAATGGGTTCTGCCATTTACCTAATTGCGATCCGAACTATCACAATTTTTAAAAAGGGTGTGATGAAAAAAAATGGACTGATTTTCTAAAATAAAATTTATTATTACATTGCTAAACTAATGTTATTATAAAAATTAGATTTGTGTGCGAAATTACGCCATTTGATTATCAAAATAAATAATATCATTCAGGGCATATAAAGAAAATGATGTTTTTTCATGCTCAATCATCCATAATTCTCAATAAATTTAATAAGATTAATTATATTTAAAAAATCAAACAAATTGATCTTAAGCATCATCCAAAATCAATCCATCCAAAATCGTGGTAATTCAAACCGCAATTAGATAAGCAATGATAGTTCATGATCCATTTTGAGTTTTTTTACCTTAATTTTATTAATACTAACTTCAGCAGAGCTGACATGATTAATATATTTGTTTAATATTATGTAACCCTAGTATGAGAAATTTTTGGGTGAGGTGGGCTCACCAATTCAAAGTTGTCACGTGGCATTTTGATCTGTCATGTGTCATTTCGACCAATCACGTGTCACGTTCAAAAATCAAAAGGGAGAATTACAAAAAAGGGATATGTACTACCACTTCTTTCAATTTAAAGGGCATTACTACCAAATTTTGAAATTTCTAGGTTTTGGACTCTTATGAAATTTATTAATTTTTAATTCACCCCCATAAGTTTCTGTATTTATGAAATAAACCTGTACATTTAAATTTCAATGTCAACGTGTTGACTAATTCAATCAACACCTTTCTAAATTAATTAAAATAAATTAAGAATTTATTTTAATTAATTTAGAAAGGTGTTGATTGAATAAGTCAACACGTTGACATTCAAATTTTAATGTACAGGTTTATTTCATAAATATAAAAACTTATGGGGGTGAATTAAAAATTAATAAATTTTATAAGAGTCCAAAACCTTGAAATTACAAAATCTGGTAGTAATGCCCTTTAAATTAAAAGAAGGGATAGTACATACCCCTTTTTGTAATTCTCCCAAATCAAAAATATTTAAAAACCTATGAGGAATCGTCACAAGTCATTATGACTTTTCAAAATGCCACGTGACAACTCAAAATTAATAGTGTCCACAATCCACATGTCCATCCAAAAATTTCTCCACTACAATGTGCATGAAATGCTCAGTTTTCTCTTAAAAAGGGTAAAGAATTGAGCCATGCTTAGGCCAAAGGTTACGCGTACGAGCATGTTACGGTTCAACATAAGGCCATGCGGCTTCGCGAAGAATCTTGACTTATGTGGCATCTCAGAATGTTTTGCATTTAAATAAATTAAAACATGTTATTATTTCTCGATCTAATTAATCTCAGTTCAATAAAAACACACACATATTTTACTTTTGGCTTGATCAATATGTCACTTCTAATCAATCATAGCTGTCCAGACTTGAATGTAGCCACTGTCTGATGATGGAGGAAAGATTGAACATCATTTAGGTGTCGTTCAGTAAAATTAAAATATGAATGTTGTACAAAAATATGGATGGTCAGATCATTGATCAAACCACATCGGATTGCTGAATAATTTATTTTTATTTGATAATTTATTTTTTTAAGTATCTTAATATATAGTGATTTATTAATATAAAATTAAATTATAATTATAATTTTACAAAATAAAAATAAAAATTATAATCAAGTTATAAAAATATTATTTATTTATGAAGTGTGTGATATTCTAATTGAAGATATTAGTCGCGGTCGGTATTGATGTGATTCTGATTGAAATACAATCCGGAAAGAGTTGATTTCAGAAAGATATGAAAAAATAAAGAGATAATTATAATAATCATATAAGTATCGCCTCTGAATGATTCAGATATAAAATTGGTAACAAATCATTTAGACTTTTCAAGCATTCATTAAGAGAAAAAAGAACAAGTACTCGGTTCACTGAATGCTTAATATAATAAAAAAACCAACTCTTAATAGAGTCCAATAGGTGCAACGAAACAAGACCTCCGACAAAAATGTCATCTCATTATTTAAAAAGATTCAAGGAGAAGAAACTGTACATATATCTCCACATGGTATATACTCACTAAAGATGCGTTGTGCTTCATTTAGGCTAATGTACAATTTTCAGCACGACGTAAAAGAATTGAATTTTGAATTTACTCCTAACTTCACAATTTGGAAGTCAATTACTCCATTTGTTTTAAAAAAACATTGTCTATACATATTATATATTAATATTTAGGCTCTTTGCAATATTCTGAAACTCCAATGACCATTATGAGAAACTCTCATTTCAGGATTCTTCTCAAATCCGAATCTAAGGAGGGGGCTCGAGTGTTTGGAGCTTGGGGAGAGCTAAGGTTAGGGAAAGAAGAAGAGAGGTTTACGTAATTTTTTTTTCGCAAGGGGTTTTCCTCGTAAATCTTGGTGTTTTCTCTTGATTTAATATTTCTCTTGTAATATGTGTTTATTAAGTTATCATCTTGTTTATTGTTGATCCATATGTGAAGTGATTATTTGGAAGGATAAATTGGCATATATGTGTTCTTTGATATGTTGATATGAGATTATGTGGATTGGTATTCTAGTTAGCTAGCTACTACAAGTATTTTATTATTGAAATATTGAACAACTTGTGGTTTGATTAGAAAGTATAGATGCTATTTTTCTTCATACACATAAGATGTTCGGTGAAATGCTTGTGGAAAGTTAATTTGCTAATTTGATTAATCCGCTACCCCTTTATTATCAAAATACATAAAAAATTTTATATATAAATTAGGAAGAACAGGAACTATGAGAGAAAAAATTATAATTTTGAATATAATTGTAAGTGATCCAGCTAAATTACACTGATCCGATCCCCAAGACCTTATATTTTTATCTCTCACGCTCTATTAAAACATGGGGAAAACCTCAAAAGGGGCCCTGAACTATCACCACTTACCCAATTGCGGTCAGAACTACCATGATTTCCAAAAAGGGTGCAATGAAAAAAAAATAGGACTGATTTTCTAAAATAAAATTTATCATTACATTCCTAAACTAATATTATTATAAGACTTGGATTTGTGTGCGAAAATTACGTCATTTGGTTATCAACATAAATTATATCATTTTGTGCACATAAAGAAAACGTTTTGATAACCAAACGAAATAATTTTCGCACACAAATCTAAGTCTTATAATAATACTAGTTTGAGAATGTGATGGTAAATTTTATTTTAGAAAATCAGTACAATTTTTTTTTCATCGCACCCTATTTGAAAATCGTAATAGTTCTGACCGCAATTGAGTAAGTGGCGGTAGTTCAGGGCCTCTTTTGAGTTTTATCCCTTAAAACATTTGAAGTGATACATTTCAACACCAACTCCCACAACTCCAACCACGTTTTGACACATGAGACGCGGTCCACAATTAGTTGAGCTCAAGCAGTATATGTTAAGTACTGCATGTTGATGAAGAATGATTTTGAAGTAAACTTTTAGGCTATGTTTGGTTTAAGAAAAAATTGGGGGGAAAGAAAGTTTGGGAAAAAATTGAAAGGAAATGAAATTCTTGAAGGATTTCATTTAATTTTTTCTTATTTGGTTTCATTAGGAAAATGTCAAGAAAAATTATTAGGAATTCATTTCATTTTCCATGATAAATGGAAAGTTTTATGAAAAACATGTGGAAAAGTATCAATCTTGCATCACTTCATACATTAAACTTGATAAAATATATTGAATTTGTTCAAAAAGTGGAGATACATTGAATTTGATTGGATTGATATGTTAGAAATTATAATCACATTTTTCATCTAATTTTCTTTCCCTCATATTTTCTATTTAAACCAAACAATGAATTTTATTAATTTTCCATTAAATTTTTCTTTCAGCCAAATTTTTTCTAAACCAAACACAGCCTTAGGGTATGTTTGGTTTAAGAATAATTTGGTGGAAAGTGAAATTCATAATAGATTTCATTTCTTTTGTTTGGTTCAAATGGAAATTAGCAGAAAAGTTTCAAAACTCCCTTTATTTTTTCGTTTAACTTTTCTTCTAATTTTTTATGGAATTTTTTTTTCACAAATTTTCTCTAAATTAAAAAAAAAAAATC
Source organism: Kalanchoe fedtschenkoi (assembly GCA_002312845.1). NCBI lineage: Eukaryota > Viridiplantae > Streptophyta > Magnoliopsida > Saxifragales > Crassulaceae > Kalanchoe > Kalanchoe fedtschenkoi. Next base: position 1,055,580 of record NQLW01000035.1, on the reverse strand, counting down.
CTTCTAACTCTCTTTCAAAATTTTCTTTTCATCTAATTTTTCCTAAACCAAACAGAGTCTTAATCATCTGTTTTTGTTACTACCTCTTCATAGGCTTTTTCACATGTACGTGCTGCCTCATACTAACTCAGTCAATAATAATTCAGCCAGTTTTAAAAAATTTAAAACATCAAAAATTGTAAAACTTAAAATTAAAGTATTGTTCTTACCTTCAATTAAGGGAGGAAAAAAGAGGAGAGAGATATTTAAAGGGAATATATGTGTTCCCGAATTCTTTTAATGGAGGGGTTTGAGGGTGTTTGAAGATCATTTCTTCTCCTCCCAAATTGAAAGGATTTGGAGGGGAAGGGGAAGTAAAGAGAGTAAAGTGACAACTTTACCCTCATTTTATTCTACCTTCATATTTAAGTTAAGAATAATTTAATAATTAGGGATAAAACTCAAAAGGGGCCCTGAACTATCACCACTTACCTAATTGCGGTCAGAACTACCACGATTTCCAAAAAGGGTGTGATGAAAAAAAAATTGGACTGATTTTCTAAAATAAAATTTACCATTACATTTCTAACCTAATATTATTACAAGACTTAGATTTGTGTGCGAAAATTACGTCGTTTGGTTATCAAAATAAATTATATCATTTTAAGCACATAAAGAAAACAACGTCTTTTGATAACTAAATGACGTAATTTTTGCACGGAAATTTAAGTCTTATAATAATATTAGGTTTGGAATATAATGGTAAATTTTAATTTACAAAATCAGTCCAATTTTTTTTTCATTGCATCCTTTTTGGAAATCATGGTAGTTCTGACCGCAATTGGGTAAGCGGTGATAGTTCAGAGCCCATTTTGAATTTTTCCCCTAATAATTATATTATATTTGTTCCTAGTCATAAACAACTATCTACCTCTTAATCTCTCCTTTTTTTTCCTTCTATTTTTTTTCCTCTCCTCTCCTTTTTTTTTCCTTTTAAATTCAGAAACAAAACCTAAATGTCATCATAAACAAAAATTTTGCAGGTGTTCTCCACATTAAACCGGCTTTGTTTTCACAAACGGTGTTGATTAATGAGGGGACCCACTTACAAATCTTTCATTAACTTGAAACAGACCGAACAATTAAATCTGAATGGAACGAAATTAATGAGAACTAGCAACTATTTCGACGACAGTACACGTGGGGGAGGCTCTTTAATGTTGATCCTAAAACTAGGAAACAGTTTGGTCCAAACCCTTTATTGCATTCGTCCTTTCCTTCCTAATATTCACTGATGGCAACATAGATATTAAAATTGGACCAGAAATCATGCATCCGGTTTCCGGTTTGTTAGTCAGACCGGTTGATTCGAACGACGGTATAATTGAGGGTTAAAATGTGGAGTAATATATTTAGGTTGCCTTTGGTTTAGAAAAAATTTTAGGGAAAAAAAATTTGATGAAAAATTAGAAGGAATCTGTTGTTTGGTTTACAAAAATTTAGGGATGAAAAACTAAATGGAAAAATAGGAAAAAAAATTTGTTTAATTTAAAGAATATTTTAGTACTTTATACAAAATTTTCCACCTCAAACCAAACAAGAGTAAAATCAAATGAATTTTTTTGAGAGATTCATTCTCCCTATAGTTTTTCTTTCCATCTAAATCTCCTCAAATCAAACATAGCCTTAAAGTTGAATGGCGTGAAACAAGACAATTCAAGTGACCAAGTAGTGAAAGGCTTGTATTGGAATGAAGTGTGCGTATAGCTAGGTTCGATTCTCTCGTAACTCTAAACATTCATTATTTACGAAAAAAAATTGTATTTAATGGATTAATAATAAATCGGTTCGTAATAAAATGGTCCGATCTGACCAGTTTAATGTTGAACCAGCCAGTTCATCTGGTTCATCTTACAATCCGGTAAGGAGTAATGAACCAGATCGAAACTAGATCGGGCTCCCTGTTCAACTAATCGAACCAATCGTCCGATCCGATTTTAATAACTATGAACATCCTCATTTTTTTATTTAATAGCAGCCTCGCATAATATTCATCCTCTTTAGTTTATATAATTTTTTTATAAAATGCAAAATTATTCCAAAACCAGTTGAGGACAGAATAATTCACACATCTGTTCGGTAAAGCGTGTGGATCGAATAATAAAAATGAATGAAAGGAGGGAGGGAAGGAGGACGTGAATTAATATTTTAATATGAAAAACGGTATTTTTATGAAGTAATTAAAAATGCATGTCATAACTAACCAAAGACGTTACAACATGGAAAAAGCAGGGGAGGATCACTCAAACCTATATTTGTGAGTGATTCTTAGATGAATTGTATTTACCACGTGGTGTTAGATATCATCAATAGAAAATCGTCATATGACGTGTTAAAAAAATAATGTGATACGCGATAACGTATCATTGGTTTGAACTATTTTTTAATTTTTTTAACGCGTCACGTCCCACGTGATGATTTGACTTTCTATTAATGGTGTCCAACACAATACATCCAAAATAGACTGGGATGCTTGGTATGATCATAGACACTTCCAATAAGAATATATCACGTGTCAAGTTGAAAAGTTAAAATAACAAGTGACAAACATTCATTAGTTCTAAATTTTTTTTTAAATTTTTCACGTGGTTAGTCAAAATGTCACATATCAATTCGTAAATGGTTGGTCCATTATTCACCACCGAATGACTCGTTTCGCGGTGGCGGTGGTGGTGAGGTGTCCGCGGTGAGGGTTTGGGCGGGTTCAGGGAATTAAATGCTCCTGTCCCCACGCCCAACCACCCCCATGCCCCTCCCTGCATTAATTTGATCCACACTA
>NQLW01000035.1:1000445-1035426 GCA_002312845.1 Kalanchoe fedtschenkoi | reverse complement strand
GGTGGTTGTGGGGGAGGGGTGGGGCAGTGGGTGTGCGAAGAGGAGGGTCTGCCCCGATCCTCCTCCTCCACCTGTAGCTGAGTTTAAGTTTGAGTTTTTAAAGGGAAGGAGAAGGTTTTCACTAGTGATTCCAGAAATCCACTCCATCTTACCATTGTTTTTCACTACTTCCGCCATTGACATGTCTTTGTCCCTCCACGCTCGTCACATATAATTCCTTTAGGCTGTGTTTTGGTTTTATGCGGTGGTCAGTCCGCCCAAAATTTGAGGAAAAAGGAAAATTGAGATGAAATAAGAATAAATCTGGTTCACAGAAAAGCAGATTCCAAGAAGAAGACCGAACGTTGCCATACCTACAACGGGAAAGTGGGCCGGCTGGGGTTCGCATGCCGGTGCGGCGGATTGTTCTGCGGAGTTAATCGGTACGCCGAGGAACATGCTTGCTCGTTTGACTTCAAGGAGTTTGATTGCAAGAATTTGGCTCAGAACAACCATGTCCGCACTGGGCAGAAGCTCGATCGCAAGACTTAATCAACTCTAACAAGATGAAAAATCGTAGGGTTTAGTACGAGCAGGTTACATGCGATTGTTTTGTGTCGTGTACCATGTAAAACACACCATCATCGATATCGACCATCGTTTCTTTTGTTATAATGAGAATCATTCCTTGTAAAATTTCCTGGGGACCATGCATCAATTTGTTTGGGGCTGTGTTTGATTTCAGGGCATCTCGAACAAGGATCATGAATGAAGAGGTTTATGCTAGCCTGTAAACTGGCAGGTTCATCTCAGCTCAAATAATCCCAATATCATATAGATGATGCGTTTTAGGGACAATATACGACATTTATAGCTTAAAAACACAATATAAGAAGATCATTACAACTATTTTACACAGAGTTTTTTTTTCTCTTAACGTCGTATATTAGATATAATTTTTTAATAGAATTGGGCCGGACTTTTGCGCCGTTGTACGACTAAAAACGTCGTATATGTTCTTTGATTAAATATTAAAATATTAATAATAATCATTGTATGAAATGTTTAAAAATTAATAATTAATATAATATAAATAAATATAAAAATTATTATAAGATAAATGGGTTCATATACAGAGTTGTATAGAGATTTATTTAATGTGGATTGAAGTTTTATGAAAAGTAGATTTTATGAGAATGGATTTTTTTTTCAACTTACCCTATCTTTAAGTTTTGTTATCTAATCTACCCTTCATTTTCTTTAATTTCGATTCTACCCTACTTGAAGAAAAGCGTAGTTGTGAACCGCGGTTTTTTTAATAAAACCGCGGTTTCAAATTGATGATTTTATTACCGCGGTTTTTTTGAAAAAAACTAAGGTTCACAACTGTGGTTTTTCTCAAAAAAATCGCAGTTTAAAACCACACGAATGAAATCACCGGTTTGAAACTGCGGCTTTCTTAAAAAAAAACCGCGGTTCACAACTGCGGTTTTTTCAAGTAGGGTAGAATAGAAAATAAATGAAAAGGGAGGGTAGATTAGATAAAAAATATGCAAAGAGGGTAGTTTGAAAAAAAATCATGAAATGACGAATTGACATGACACAAATCTCACGTGACATGATATAAACCTATTTTATAGATTTATTGAATGGGGATTACCTTTGCCACGGGGTACTCGGATTCAGTGTTGTGCAGCCCAAAACGACGCCATTTAGTCACAACTCAAACCAAAACGACGTCATTTTAACTTGAACATTAATTCAAGTACCTATGGAATAATCATCATGACGTAGTTTTAAGCTACACAACAAATGGCTTCGCAACATCAAATCTAATCCAGTGCCTAGCATGGGAAGGAAGGTAAATTGAAAAGGTGAAAGAAAATTTTTTATTTGGTTTAATTGCAAAACTTTACAGGAAAAATGGCATACAAATTAATTGGAAAGTTTGGATTTAAATTAAATATTACAATACATAAAGCAAGAGATGAGATGAATCAGGAAAATAGTAGACAATAAAACCACCACAATTGACTAATCTTACATGCAATTTAAATACACTGCCATTGAATTAAATTAAATAGTGCTTAGGTTTGAGATCATAATGTTTAGAACAGTGTTTTGAAAAGCGCTAGGCGGTGTTAGGCGGTGAGTATAACGCCTAGCGATTAATCGGCTAGGTGGGAGATTAATCGGAACAATTAATCAGACAGTTAATCGAAGTTAAATATATTAATTATAAATTTAATAATTAATTATAATTATATATGTTTTAAAACTATTATTTTCATAAATTCAGTCTTGATCAATTAATCGGTTAGACGGAACGTTTCAACACCGCCTCACGAATCCGAAACGAGAATTTTTAGAACATTGGTTTAGAATGGAAATAGCACACACCAGCATTTTATATTTTGTAAACAAATAGCTTACTACTGAGCTCTTATCATAGCGTTTACAGATAAGAAGCAGCATAATACCGTTGGATCGGTAAATTTTTTGGTGCATCGGGAGCAGGTGCTCTATCTTCCGGCACCTATTTAAAATGTATGTAATTCAAAAAATTCAAAAAAAAAGAAAAATTAGAACAGATTGAAAAACACTAGCTTGATTTATAAAAATTAAAATAATAAAAAAAGTTATAAATTCATACATTTTTTAATTTGGGGAAAAATCCAAAATGGGCTCTAACTACCACCGCTTACCCAATTGCGGTCAGAACTACCACGATTTACAAAAAGGGTGCGATGAAAAAAAATTGAACTGATTGTCCAAAATAAAATTCAAAATTACATTCAAAAAATAATATTATTATAAGACTTAGATTTGTGTGTGAAAATTACGTCGTTTGATTATCAAAAGACGTTATTTTCTTTATACGCGCAAAACGATCTAATTTATTTTGATAACCAAACGACGTAATTTCCGCACACAAATGTAAGTCTTATAGTAATATTAGTTTAGAAATACTATAATGGTAAATTTTATTAGAAAAATCAGTCCACTTTTTTTTCACCGCACTCTTTTTGGAAATCGTAATACTTCTGACCGTAATTAGATAAATGGTGGTAGTTCAGGGCCTCTTTTGGGTTTTGTCCCTTTTAATTTTTATCAATTAAAATAGTTATATATGAATTTAATGAATATATGTATGAAAATGATGAGTATATGCATATAAGTGATGAATGCATATATGCAAGAAAGTGATGAATATAAATATGAAAGTGATTAATATATGTATGAAAGTGATGAATATAAGTATGATAATGATGAATGTGTGTATGAAATCGATGAATATATGTATGAAATTGATGAATATATGTATGAAAGTGATGAATATATGAACATGGAGTTTTTCTAAAAATATTTTGAAAATTTTCACATATAATGAATATAGTTGTGAATATGATGAATATGTATGTGTCTCTGGTGAATATATGTATCTTTCTTATGAATATAGATTTTAATCTGATGAATATAACTATTTTAATAGATAATATTTAGAAAATATATGAATTTTTATAATTTTTATTATTTTATATTTATAAATTCAATTGGTATTTTTTTGAAATTTTTCTAATATTTATTTATTTATTATATTTAGTTAAAACTTATGACAAATTAAAAATATTCTTGAGATGCACCCAAGACTAATTGAGTTGGATCAACAAGTGTGTTTGTTGTTTTATACTGTAATAGTAATACTAAAACTTGTGGATAATTTTATCTTCTTATAGGTGACACTATTGAGATGAAATAAATGTTTTACACAACACATGCATCGATGCCCGCAGATTCTTACAAGCTTTGGGTGTAGGTACTCCCTCAAGCAACGTCGTTTTGAATTTTATCAAAACGGCGTCGTTTTATTTGATCCATCATGTGCCTTCATTTTGTAATTTACCAAAACGACGTCGTTTTGCTTGAATTTAATCAAAACGGTGTTGTTTTTTTTGTTTAATAATAAAAACATATTAAACCCCTTTCTTTATCAGAATTGATTGGATATTCACTAAAATTGCTTATATATTCATCAGAACTGCTCATATATTTATCAAATGATTTCATTGTCTATATTCATTATCTTTGCTTCCATATTCATCAGAAATGCCTCGATATTCATCGTAATTGCTTATATATTCATCAGAATTGCTCCTATATTTATCAGATTATTTTATGGTCTATATTCATATTTTTGCTTCCATATTCATCAGAAATACCTCGATATCCAGAATTGCTTATATATTCATTAGAATCGCTCCTATATTTATCAGATTATTTTATGATATATATTCATTATTTTTGATTGCATATTCATCATAAATTATTTTATCGTATCTTTTCATTAGTTTTGCTTCCATATTCATCAGAAATGCATTGATCTTCATCAAAAATGTCTCAATATTCAACATAATTGCTTATATATTCATCAGAATTACTCTAATTTTTATCAGATTATTTTATGATTTTATATTCATCAAAAATGTCTTGTTCTTCTTCATCAAAAATACATCAATATTTATCAGAAATGCTTATACATTCATCTAATTATTTTATTGTCTATATTTTAATAGTTTTTCTTTCATATTTAACAGGAAAGGATCGATATTCATAAGGAATGCTTAGATATTCACCTGAATTGATAATATATCCATCAGAATTGCTTATGAATTTATCATATTATTTTTTAGATTCTATATTTATCAGAAAAGGCTTGATCTTCATAAGAAATGCTTATATACTCATCAGAAATTCTTATGAATTTATCAGATTACTTTATGATTAGTACTAAAAATAATTTGATAAATATTGGAGCAATTCTGATGAATATATAAGTAATTCTAGTGAATATCCAGTGAATTATGATGAAGATCGATGCATTCCTAATGAATATAGAAACAAACTATTGAAAATAGATCAGAAAATAATCTGAAGAATATACAAGCATTTCTGATGAGGATCGATGCATTTCTAATGAATATGTAAGTAAAACTAGTGAATATATAATCATAAAAAAATAGATAAGTTCATAAATATTTCTGATAAATATCTAAGCAATTTTAGTGAGTATATAATGAATTCTGGTGAAAAACGAGGTATTTCTGATGAATATGTAACTTATAAAAAAGAATAAAACGACGCAGTTTTGTACAAAGTCAAAACCGTACTGATTGAAGCAACTTAAACTAAAATGATGCCATTTTAAATTAAATCAAAACCGCGTCGCTTGAGAGAGTAGATACTCCCGGAGCATAGAAGAGTGATTTATCGATGCCGAGGCTTTTCAATTTAGATGAACATTCCAACGTTGATTAATGTGTGCACGTTCTAGTAAAATTTATTGTGTTTCATAATCCTTTCAGTAACAGTTGGATTTGATTTTTTTATGATCTCAATAATTTTTATTTATTAAATTAGTATTTTTAAGAAAAAATATGGAGAATTTTGGTAATATTATAATGATAGGGAAAAGGGATGCGTTGATTTGAACTCTTAATTGATGTTTAAGGGAGCAAAGTTCCATCTCTTTAGAGGCACCAAAAATTCTCTCATGTGAACATTTTTTATTCTACAAAATTTTTATTTTTTATTTTTCATTATTTCTCCATGTGACCATGTCAGTTCGTCCATGTACCATGTGTCCGGAACAGAATCCGGTGTTGTGCAGTTATTTGCCGCACAATCCAAAATGACGTCGTTTTTATTGTTTGGTCGTTACTCAAATCAAATTTCATGTCAAAATGTCGTCGTTTTGAATTAAGTAACGATCAAACAATCAAAACGACATCGTTTTGAATTGCGCAATAAATAACTGCACAACACCTGATTCTTGTGCCCGCTCTTTAGAAATGCCTTTTTACGTTTATCGTTGCATCTACCGTACGTGGTTATCGACCTAATTGTACTTCATTTTTTTTTTAAAAATTCTAGAGAACCAAAATTTATAGGATGTTTCACTATTTCATATGCATAATTCAAATTCACTAAGGCCTTGTTTTGTTGTACTTATTGAGCTCTATTAAGAGTTGGTCTAAAATTATATTAAACATTTAGTGAACCGAGTATTTGTTCTTTTTCTCTTAATAAATATTTAGAAAGTCTGAATGATTCGTTACCAATTTTATATCTGAATCATTCAGATGCGATATCTATACGATTATTATAATTATTTCTTTATTTTTTCATATATTTCTGGAATCAACTTTGTCTGGATTGTACTTCAATAAGAATCACACCAATGCCGACCGCAAGTAGTTTCTTCAATCAGAATATCAAACACTTCATAAATAAATAATATTTTTATAACATGATCATAAATTTTAAGTTGATTTTTATGTTGTAAAATTATAATTTAATTTTATATTAATAAAGTATTATATATTAAGATACTTAAAAAATAAATTATCAAATGAAAGTAAATCATTCAGCAATCAGATGTGGCTTGACCATTCAGATTCTCATACAACATTCAACATTCAGCTCTTAATTTTACAGAACTTGATTCCCAATTAAAGTCAATTTTATGACCTGCCAACTTAGTGATCTGGTGGTTTTTATGGTTTGATGGGTTCTTATTCTGTGGAGTAAAACTTCAGAGAATATATGATGATATTTATTTAAAATAGTCATGATATTTATTCAAAAAAAATATTGTTTTCAGTTTTAAAATCCAACCGTACAAATGCCACATCACAAATGATCATTAAAAATTAAAAGGACGTCGTTTAATAATGACCGCAAGTCAGAATTTTTCTTATAAAAATGTTTTCCTAAAGGAAAAAAACAAAACATGATTGAGGGATAATGAAATGGACAAAACCAAGGAAGTATTTTTTTTATGTTCAAATGTGTCCTCTTGTCATTATTTTATTTTCATTCTATTTGATACAAACCGCCAATACTATTTATGTTTTTTACACAAACAATTAATAGCAAATGTGATTTGCCCAATTAATAAATAAGTAGGCTGGATTTTGCCAATATATCAAATCAAAAATCAAATTCGCATTTTTGTAACCTCTGGATTATCTTATGCTTTCAAATGTAAATTAGTTCGATCCATACGAGTAGGGGAACTCAACCATATATAAGGCATATATGTGAGCTTAATTTGGGCGATGTGGGACATTAAGTCCATATATGCTCAACACCCCCTCACTTGCGAGGGCCTATGTTGTGGACTTCGTACGGATATAATTAACCGTCATGGACATGTTCTAAGGATGCGGCGGAATCCGGTTTGATACCATGTAAATTAGTTGGATCCACACTCAAAATCAATTGACAATGAGTGTGAAAGTCCAACTATATATGAGGCACATATGTGATGTGAGATTAACTTGAACGATGTGGGATTTTAAATCCATATACAGTCAACATCAAACGAATTGGATACTTCACCAGCCTCATCCTCATCCTCATCTTGATCGCAGTCGCAGCTCTGCTTAGCACTGTTGGCTCCAAGTTGATACAACCACTCTCCTGGCATCCAGTTCGGGGACGTGCTAACTCTCTTATACAACATCTCTTCGTCATGTATGTCTTTGAAGGGATTAGTAACGTCCTCCTGCTTAAATTCGAAATGTGGAATAGAGATAGCTTCGGAAAGATAAAGAAAAAAAAATACTCTTATTCCATTATTTAATTTCAATTTATCCTATTTGATTATTTTATTTTGGTTTTACTTTCATTAGCGATTTGGGGACATCGGAAATGAAACGTCATTCCGAATTTCTTCATTGGGGCTTATTGAAATAGAATAATCATTCAATAGAATTGAAATTAAACAGTCAAATAGAAACAAATTAGAAAAAAAAATGTCTGATTGTTGAGAGAAAACCCAATTTCTGAGGCACAAATGTATATCACGAGTATTTCTTTTCATTTGGTCCTTCTTCAAATTTTTTCCCAAATGGCATTGCATAAGAAAAGTTTACTCAAATGGTCTACTTTTAGAGTACTGTTGTTTGAAACTACGGTTTTACTAATGTGCTGACTGTCCTATCTAGTTAGCAGACAGATGGAAAAGTACAAATTTCAAACTGCGGTTCAGTTTGAAGTCCAACTGCTGTTTGAAACTGGTATATATCTTAATCTAACCGCTATTTCGAACAGCAGTTCGATTGGGTTACCTCTCTGAACTTTTTTTCGAGCCACTGTTTGAAGTGCACCCGTTGTCTCAAATAGCGGCCTGGTTGCAAGATGCGACGTCGTTCATTGCAGCAATGCGGTGTGACGGTGTCGTTTTCATTAATCCCAACCGTTGTTTGAAACAGCGGTTGGATCAAATCTTGAAATATTAATGTTGTTCTATTTATGTTCTTTTGTTAGAGGTCTCTTACCTAATTTTTATTCAATAAATTAATTCGTAATAGATAAACTTTTGAAATCAATGAATATGAGATTGTTGAATCAATAAAAATCAATTTAGTTGTAAGAAGTCTCGAGTCACTACTTCAGAAATTAGGAGGAACAAATTTGCATTGAAATGTTTGAAAGTTTGAAGTCTCGAGTCACTACTTCAGAAATTAAGAAGAACAAGTTTGCATTGAAATATTTAAAAGTTTGAAATCTCCCGCCACTAAGTATGAGGAGTCCAAGGGCTTTTTGTAATCCTAACGCGCTTGGACTGTCTCGGCTGTTGCTGAATATCTTTCTGCTCCTGGGTCATCTGTGTGACCTGTGACGGATGCACACCATGATCTTCATCATCAGCAAACTCATTATCTGATTCAGCATCAACAGATGACGGTGGCAAATCTGAAATAATGAAAAAAAGAATGTTAAAAATATGTGATGTGTTACAAGTAGATTGAAATATTTCTGATGTTAAAATGTACCATCTGATAGTCTAATAGTATCTGGATCAATCCTAAGTCGAACAACTTCATTGACGCCATCCAACTCATTACGACATGTGTGAAAGAGGTCGTGCACAATCCTTTTAACATGCCAGCATGCATCAATTACAAAAACATCGTCTGTTGCCTTACAACTACACTATAATGAACGGATTTGCAAATGCAAGAAAATAAACTATTACGATTATGTTATAAATATTTAAGTACAAATTAACACATTGTTATATTATGAACCAGTGCAGTGCGGTCAGGTGCGGGAGGCTGGTAGGTGGGCCCCTGAAATGTAGGTGGTTAAATTATATCTGATTCACATGTGTGTGGTCCTTTTTACACACTCACAACAAACATCAATTAACGCTTCTTTGAAAATATTCGCAAATGCCATTTACAATTAATGTCGTCTTCACCATCTCGTCGACACTTCAAACTGAGCAACTCCGAATTTGACCTAGTAACTTTGTATTCCACATAATTTTTTAAAAGAATACATTTGGCATGCATGAATCACATCTTCTTTTGTTGCAAAGAGCTGCCCCTTGTAAAACTCGTCTTTGTCATAAATCTGGTTGATTAAAGACATCTCGACCTCATTCATCTAATTTGACACGTCGCTAAAGGTCAGATAGTATAAATATTCGGGTACGACACTCCTATGCTCATTTTCGACTAGATTAGAAGATTGGCAAGTTTCAAAATATTGTGTCCACCATTAAACCCACCTTCATTGGTAACAACTTCAGGTTCATCATCAACATTCTCCTCACCAAACAAATTGTACGATAAATCTTCCGCAATTTGGTCATTTTCATCACTATCTCCATCTAAGATTTCTAATTGTTCATTGTCGTACTCATCTATCACCGGATTATCAAGAGTCTCTAAGGTTCCCATAACGACATCGTCGAAGTTTGAATTATTGGCCGGCATGACAACTAAATACGTGAATATCATCACACATTTATCAGAAAAAATAGATCGAACACCCCTAAACAACAACTTACAAAGAAATTCACAAACATATCCATACAAACCCTCTACCATATCCATACCTACAAACAAATTACCAACACCAATTCCTAATTCTAACATATCCATGCGACATAAGCCAACCTATCCATACAAATAATGAGTCATGGCAACACGAACGGCGTCGAGAATAGTGGACTAACCTTATGGTTTGTCGGATCTAAAGATTAGAAAAATTAACCTCTTTAATTTGTGAAAGAAATTTTGTACTCCTCGACTAAAATATACTCCTCCTCAAACTAACTGACCTTAACGCCGAAGCTCTGCTCGCTGGATCGCCTCAGGTTGATTCGTCCGCTGGGTCGCCGTCGCTGCAATCCCTAGGGTTTTCGAGCGTGAGAAGAAGAAGAAGAGAGAAGGGGGTCGCGTCGAGATTTTTAGATATGACCCAACCGCTGTTTCAAACAATGGTTGGAGTAAACTGATAAGACGTCGTCGCGAATAATCGGTGCAGTTTTTCCTTACTGAACAACCGAATGACGTCGTTTGGCCAAACTTGAACCGTTGTTTCAAACAACGGCTCGAATGCACCAAAAAGTTTAGAGAGCTAACCCAATTGAATCATTGTTCGAAACAGCAGTTGGATTAAGATCAGTAACAATTTCAAATAACGGTTGGACCTCAAACTGAACCGTTGTTTGAAACAGACCAACCGCAATTTAACATTGGTACTTATCCACATGTCTGCTGACTAGAGAGTCCAGTCAGCACATTAGTCGAACCGCTGTTTAAAATTCTCTAAAAATAGACCATTTCGATAAATTTTTCTCATGCAAAAACATTTGTGAAAAAAAATTTAAAGGATGGCCAAATGAAAAAGAAAAAACAGAATTTTTACATAAAAACATTTCGATTTATATTTAATTTCAAAGTCGTCACCGCTTCCCGATTTTACTCTCATTCTCTCTCCCTTTCCCACGACTTTTTGTTCGCGTCTGGAATCAGACCAGACTTTTAGCGTCTTTTTTATATTAAAAAAATAAATAATAACAAGAACAAATCCCCACCAATTATGCAGTAATGCCTTTCTTCTCACTCTCATTAAATTATTCCAACAAAAACCCAGAGAAATAAATTCTAAATACAAAATATTCAACTAAATATTTACTCTCTATTTAATTTCAATTCAGTTTCACTACAAGTAAATGCAGAGCTCAGAACTGCCGGCCACCCTCCCTCCATCCATCTACATTTTTTTTAATTATTTTGAGATAAAAAGTATGTAAAATATGAGCAATCGATAAAGCAATTAAACCTTTCGTTTTGTTTTATTTTTTTAATAAAAAAGTATTGATTTTTTTATTATTCCATTAATATTCCTGGTAAGCTGACTGACTCCTGCTCTGTGATTTCTGATTTGTACCTTTACTACCGAAATTCATGTTTCTCTCTTTCTTTTCTGCCTTTTCATTTGTTTTTTGGCAAGTTTGAAAGCATTTCTAACTTCCTATTTCAGCGTGGTGCGAATCTTCGTAACAGAGAGAGTCAACAACCTTCTTTTCTTCTTTTGATTTGGGTCTACTCCATTTCATCTCAGATCTTTCGAAAGAAAAAGAAAAAACTGGATTGGGAGGAGGCGCACGACAATCTTCTGTCTCATCTGACTGAGAGTGAACGTAATGACGATGTTCCGGAAAGCAGCAATGCCGTCTGCTTCTGCTGGTGGGCGTGGTTACAGCATCCTCGAGCGCAACAACTTGGAGAGATTCCTCGACAGCGTGACTCCTTGTCTTCCTCTGCATTCCGTCCCTCGGGTAACAAACCCCCTTTTCCTCAAATCGCTCAAAGTTTTCATCTTTCTTCGCTGATCGGATTACTCGCCTGAGATTTCTGCGTCTTTCCTAAACTTCTTTCTATCGAATTTTGAATATATTTATTTATGTTTTTTTAGTTTTTAAGATGAGGGTATATTCGAATAAACAAAAAGTAAAGTCATTCCGAGTTGACTCACCCGTGCATGTATCCGCGTATCTGGTTGTCTTTAAGAAGTGACTTTTTTAGTGGATAGAGATGGACCAGAGGATGATAGGTTGCTGGACTTAATAATAAACCATTTTCTGCTATGGACTCAGTAAGAAGATATCTCTATCTCTATGGCTCTACGCAGTAGTATGTTGTGAGATTTCATATGCAACTTTGCTGTGGTCAAATTCAGAGGGTACAATTATCACAACTTGGTTAGATTTTTAAGGATTCTTGTCTACCTTGTACCTTTACATGGTTCTGTCCTCGTTCAATCATTGGCCAAACATAAGTGAATTCTCTGTTAAGGTTGTAGATAGGTTCAATGGAAATGGGCCTGACCCAGATCATGTTTCAGTTGGGATATTATGAACTGTTTGTGAATGGCTGGTTTTGATTCCAGGTTTGGTGTTTCTTGTTAGATTAGAATTGATAGAGATTTTGCTCTGGATGTCATGAAACTGATTCTCACCTCTGCGTGCCCATATAACTCTGAATGAGTTTCTAACTGATATTCAAATGGGGATACTAGTGAGTGCGCTATGACGGTTGACTAGGCTAGGCTAGGCTAGAAGCCTCACTTGGGTTTTTGTTGATTATTGCTGTTCGATACTGCAGAGCCACATTCATGGAATGGACAACAATTGGCTACCTGTTGGTGATGAGCCTGTTCCATACTTTCAACTGGCTGATCTTTGGCATGGATTTGATAAAGCAAGTGCATATGGCGTCGGCAGTCGAGTGCTTTTTGACAACGGGGACGTGGTTACCCAGTATTACTCTCCTTTTTTGTCGGCTATTCAGCTCTTTACCGGCACACCATATGCATCTGCAAGGTAATCAGTCCTACGGTAATGCCCCGGAGAATTTTATGACCTTTTTGGCCACAGCACTATTATGCTATATTTCTTTATGTAAATGGATTCGACTGACAATGCTGAATTGGGTCAGATGTAATAGTGATATCTCATGGAGCGATGATAATGAAAGTGAAAAGGTTTCAAGATCGACGAGCAACGACGACTCCAGTCCCACTTGGGAAGTCCACTCAAATGGAACCGCAGAAAACAATTCGTCTTTGTCAAGCGACAAGCGTGGTCACCCATACTTGAGCTACTCCGAATTCGCCTCCCCGTTTTGGAGAGTGCCTCTTTACGACAAGGTTGTGCAATAGCCACTCGACTTATCAACAAAATATTTTGCACTGATTCGCCTCATTATATTTCTATGTTGACATCATTCCAGGTACTGGAGTTAGCGCAGACTCGCCCGGAGTTGATGACTTTAAAAAGTGTTGAGCTTTCTCCTTCGAGTTGGATGGCCGTTCTTTGGTAAGCCTACTGCAAGTGCCTCTTAGCTAACCTCGGATAATTCATACTATAAAACACTCCTGTTCTGATCAGGTATCCAGTATACAACATTCCATCTCAAAGGCGCTCCAAAGACTTGTCGACTATCTTCCTCACCTTTTACACCTTGTCCTCGAGTTTCCTAGGTACTTCACAATCTTCTATCTTCCTAGGAATGGAATACCTTAAGGAGTGACTTGGGTTATAATGGTTATCCCATGTACATTCAGACAATCAAGCAATCATTGAAAGAGAGGACAAAGTAAGAGTGCCAAAAAAGAGCCTGCAACAAAGGAAATCCAAGGCAGCCGGCAAGAAGATGATTTGTCTCCGTCCGTTTGGTCTGAGCTCTTTCAAGATGTGCGGTAACACCTGGACACAGACGGAATCTGATTTAGAAAAGATATCGTCCCTTCAGAGTGCTGCTGATTCCTGGTTGAAGCAGCTCGGCTTCTTTCACCATGACTTTAGCTTCTACCTAACCCACCCCAGCGAGGTACATAAATAATGCTGTGCATAGCATCCTCATCATCATCCCGGAGCTTTCTACAGGTTTTTCTCTCAGTTTCAAACCACAACTGAGTTCATATCTCCGTAGCTAGTCTTACAAAAAGACCCCAACATACTAAAATGTCACTTTTAACTCGAGCACAATGGCATTGTTGTGCTTCGGTGACCCGTTTCAAAGTCTGGAAACCTTGTTTCCAGAGAGATAGCAATGTAATAATCAGCTTTAGATATTGACCGGTTATCTATGCACTATGCTATCGAGAATGTATCTTGTGCCACATATTTTAGTTTGTCTCTTGGAAAACTCTCTCGGCAGGCGTCACACTTGATCTAATCCCAAAGATGGGGTATCTTGGCCCTTCGACCTGGCCAGGGTATCTACCTGCAAAGCTGTTGGCCTATAAAATAAAGACTATTTTTTGAAGTCAGCTCTGCCATGGCTGGTGAATTTCGTACCAGTGATCAGATATATGAGTAAAACTACGAAAAGGGGTTGGGAAATATATATATATATATAGAGAGGGCGGATCAGTTGACAACCTCTTTAAGTTGAGAACCTTGTGGACAATTCTGGACCAATCATTTTTTTGCATAAAACGACCGTGTTTTGATCGATATATATTCATTTTTGTAACTTTATTTATTATTTCTTGTTAATTACTTTTAGTAACGTATCTTTAGTAATTAATTAATATTTATGACTCAATCATATATTTATCTCTACCTTCCAAACGCATAATTCTCTAAAAACACATTCTTTCACCTCCTCATATCTTCTCCCTCACCAAACCCAGCCAAGCGCACCACCGAGATCTGGTGACAGGCGACTTCAGCTTCGTCGCGCTTCCATCTCTTTGTCATCTCAAATTTCAATCCGAGCCAATGAGTGGTTTTCGGCACGGCAAGCCGAGCGTCTTCTCCACTGCCGGATCTGCCCCCTTCCCCATCGCGTTCGAATCTGTCTCATTCGCCATGTCCGAATCCGCCTACTTCGTCATCACGGCCCGATCCGCCTCATCCATGCCGACGCCATCGCAAACCTGTCCATCTCTGACCTGGATCTAGAAAGGCATACCCAACCTGATTTCACACTTCGCCGATTTGTCAGAATATCAGGTGCGTTTACTTATTAATTGTTCGTTCCACCATTTTCTTTTATATCTGATTCTTCCGTTACATATTATCAATAGAAATTTGAAGTTTTGGCCATTGGAGCCGCCTTTCATCACAGAGGAGCTGTGTGCGCGTAGGAGATATTCACGTGGTCGAAAATGGTGGCGGGGGAAGAAGACCCATGAGAACATCAACTGCAGGCTCGCTCTTATGATGAAGAGTGGGAAATACACTCTTGGGTACATGACAGTGCTGCAGCAGTTTGCTTAGTTAAATTTGGGAATGGAAATAGGGAAAATAGAGTGCTTAGATTGTTGAGTACATATTCAAAATTTAAATTATGCATATGAGTTTGGCTAATAGATGTTCACCATTATAATTATCTATTGTGTTCACCGTTATAATTTACTCCGCTCCTCTACTTCAATTATAATTGTTTACTTTTTCTATTAATATATTGTTAATTCATCGTGTTCACCGTTATTTTGTACTCATTTCGAATAGTGAACATGTTTCAAATTTTGAAAATTACTGATTTTTTGATATTTTTATGAGTTTTGGATAATTTTTCCAATAGTGAACATCAAAAAAAGAGTTTCGACAGCGAACATGTTTTGGATAGTTTTTCAATAGTGAACATGTTTCAAATTTTGAAATATTACTTTCTTTTGATATTTTTATGAGTTTTGGATAATTATTTCCACAGTGAACATCTGTTTTGCAATATACTTTTGACAGTGAACATGTTCAACACAGTGTTCACTATCATAATATAAAATAAAATCTGTACAAACTCAGAGATAAAAATGTTCACTGTTAAGAAATAAAAAAATATTTTACTATCTATTCATTATTCTAAAAAAATACTATTAAAAATTATAACTCAGAAAAAATCTGAAAATATTCACTATCTAAAAATTCATAAAATACGCAATGGTGAACATTCACTAAAAGAAAATACAAAAAAATGTATTTAATGATCAAATTATTAACTATGAAAAAATATTTAAATATTAATGATACTTAGTTAAAATTATCAATAATTACACTTTCCATATTAGTCACATTTAATGAATGTTAAATGAATAAATGAAGTACAATAAATAAACTTAAATAAAGAAACAGAATGATTGGTCCAGAATTGTCCACAACGGTTCTCAACTTAAGGAGGTTCTCAACGGATCTCTCCCCTATATATATATATATATATATATATATATATATATAGGGGCGGATCAGGTGAAAACCACTTTGTATTTGTAAACTGTGAACCATCCTAGATCGTTGATCCATATTTCATCCAACGGTTATGATTTTTTCTAGATTTATTATCTATTTTCCAAAAGAAAATTAAATCCATATTTTATGGGTGGTTGGATTCCCTTTCATAATTGACTCCTTAAAATAAGGAATTAAGCGTCTGATTTTTTCTCTTTCCCCTGTTAGATTTCCTGCAAGATTTTTCTCTTTCTTATATTTTTAAGACTTAATTTCGTTATCATATATTTTTCCTTTTTATTTTAACGTACATCGTCAATATTTTACAAGTTGGTGCACCAATTCAATCTTGGTGCACTGGTGCACAATTTAACATCGGTCTATGGTTTGGTGCACAATTTCTAAGTTTTATGGTGCACATCTAGATCTGTTATTTTTCCTAAAGGTGGACAATGTGTGCATCATTAATGCAATATATAAATTATCAGTAAATTTGTGTATCAAAGATTTGATTGTGCACCAAAAATCAAACCATGGACTGATGTTAAATTGTGCACCAGTGCACCAAGATTGAATTGGTGCACCAACATGTAAAATATTGACGATGTACGTTAAAATAAAAAGGAAAAATATATGATAACGAAATTAAGTCTTAAAAATAGAAGAAAGAGAAAAATCTTGCAACAAATCTAACAGGGGAAAGAGAAAAAATCAGATGCTTAATTCCTTATTTTAAGGAGTCAATTATGGAAGGGAATCCAACCACCCATAAAATAGGGATTTTATTATCTTTTAAAAAATAGATAACAAATCTAGAAAAAATCATAATCGTTGGATGAAAAATGGATCAACGATCCAGGATGGTTCACAGTTTACAAATCCAAAGTGGTTTTCATTTGATCCACATTCTATATATATATATATATATATATATATATATATATAGAATTTGGATCAGTTGTGAACACTTATGTTGAGGATAAATTGTGGACGAATATACACCAATCATTTCTAATATAAAACACTGTGTTTTGACTTCCTTATTAAGCTTTAATGATTATATTTGGTCTAATTATCCCATAAATTTCTCCAATTAATTAATGACGCAATCACTCATATCTTTTATTCTCTTTCATTCTTAATTTCTTTATTTAATACATCCCATTAATCTTAATCTCACTCTCATCATCGATTATCAAATGTTCTACAGAAAAAATAAATCCATGTGCAGCCTAGGATGGAAGACAAGGAAAGCAACGTGACGATATCCCACTACCACACTCATAAGGTGGGACACGATTATGAGAATTGTAAGAATTTACTCTTTACTCTTTTTACTACCAAGTTACACCCCTGATTACATGCAGTTAGTGCAGGGGCGGAGCCACTGGGGGCAATGGGATCGGCCGCCCCCCGAATCTCACCTAAAACACTTATGTCTATGTAAAAACTAAAATTAAAAAAAATTATATATATATATATAAAATAAATTTACATGCTTAATTTCAACTAAGTCTTGAGTAATGGAGTCGGAGCCTTCTCTATTAACTTTTATTTCTCTCCTTGCGTTTAGTTGATAGAGCTGCGATCGCAGTTGAGGCTTCTGATGGAAATGCAGCTTGATCTGTCCTCCATATACCTTTATTTTTCTGATAGCTCTAAGAAACACGAAGAAACATGTAAATTTAAGTAGAGTGTGGGTGGGCGTGAGGGCCTAGTCCTCTTTTAACTAAGTTGTTTGTAGGGGTGTATAAAATTCGGTGTGGACCGAAATATGATTTGAAATCGGACCGGAATGGATTGAATCAGATCAGACTAATTAATTTCGATCCGTTCTTTAGTCCATTAATTTTGTGAATTCTGATTTCTAGTGTGGTTCGGTCCAAATTCGAAAAATTCCGATCCGGATCTGAATGGATCGAAATGGACTGAACTTATAATTTCATTATATAAAATATAATACTTTTAATATAATAATTAAATATATCTTATTAATATAAAAGCAAAACATATTTTTGTTAATATTCTAACAAAACTTAATTATTTTTTAAAATCAGGTCCAAATCTAAAAAATTTCAAGTTGGTCTGATTTGATTCAGACTGACTTGAAACTGATCCAATCTTGGATCCTTAAATTTTTTTAATTTCGATTTCAGTCCAAATCGGTTCCATTCCGTTCCGATCCGGTTGTGGACCCCTGGTTGTTTTTAATCCTTGACCTAAAGTTCAGCAATGGACAGAGATATGTGTTATGATCACATGAAGCCTCGACAGCCCTTCTCCACCGAATTGTAGGACCACTTAATTGAGTGTAAGAGGAGAAGTTGCGGATAAGCTCCCAAGTGCGACAAAGTTACATGTCTACTGAGACTCACCTGTTTGTTATTTTGTGTACAACTAGCAAGCTCGATGCATGAATTTAGGTCTGAACTGTCGACAAAGATGTGGTGAAAACAAAATTCAGATTATTTTAGAATTTTGGTTAAATTTAATTGGTTTGATTCATTAAATATAGTTTGATTTTATTAAAATTGTTGACGTTCAGAGTTTATCGAGTACGAAAAAACACCGTTTTATTTATGTGAACTTAAAACGACACAGTTTTCACGCACATGTCTAATTCTTATAAAAATATTAGTTTCCGAAACTGTTAACTTTATATTAAAAAATTCAGTACATTTTTTATCTTTCATTCTTTTCAAAAATTCAAATATTTCAGACCATAATTAAAAAAGTTGTAATAATTCAGTATGCCTCTTCTAGATTTTTTTTCCTTATAACCTAATCATTGCTCAACTGTGCCTCAGTTCTGTTTACTACCAATATTGCTTGTTCCTAAGAGTATTCTCATTGTAACACACTAAAAATAAGTTTGTGTCCTATCACTTATGATTTGTCACACTATCTCATTATTTTTCTTTTTCAAAAAGTTTCACCCACATTAAAATAAATCATTCTCTTTTATTTTTGTTAATATTATTGAGTATTAATTATCACACTTCTAATTTTAAAGCAGGATAATTGATATACCAAGTATCGGAATATTTGATTTTTTAACAACAATTATCACGCTTCAAAGGAAGAAGTGTCATAATTAATTATTTTATAAATATAAATTATCATACTTTCAAATCCTAACCACATGATAATTAATCTTTCACTGAACACAAATATATTGCATCATAAAGTTATAATTTAATTCTTTTGGAATTTGACTCATTTAATTGAATCTAGGTGGTTTAATTCAATTCCAATAATTGAGTGTTGAACAAAACACGTTAAGTAACAATTTTGTTTGTAAAGGATATGAGCCAAATAACGGTTGAAATTCGTGTATAAAACTGTTTAAAACAGAATAACTCAAATAAATATTGAATAAATCTAATATATTGCAATAAATCTACACATTAAAAAAACTAGTTGTTGAACAATAACAAAAGTTCATACATTTTTAAACAAAGTTCACGATATATAAATTTAACTATGTTCATGCACATTTAAAAAAACGTCATCCAAATTATTAAGAAAGTTCATGCTGAACCCAAATCAAATCTCACATCCACAACTTTGGAAAAAGTTCAAAGAGAACTATAACAAATCTTCACGCTATATAAAAATAACAAATTCATCCAAATTTCAATTAAAAAAATAGCAATTTCATCCAAATTTTAATCAAAAGTTCATGGATAAATCAATCATATCTCATAAAGAAAATTTAATAAACATGAAAGAACAAACATTTGTTTTCGGTTACAATAAAGACACACAACAAATAAACATAACTCAGACAAACAAACATACACAAAAGGAAAAAAAAACCCTAAAGGGGCCTCATACTACCATCCTTTACCCAATTATAAATTGTCAGCTCCGTAAATTTATTTTAGACACTGTTACAAAGTATATAAATATTGTTAACATAATTCTATGATATGGACCCATCTATTTTCTTCTCCTTCATTTACTTACCTTCACCCGTCTCCACACCAACACTATGAATGGTTTGAATATTTTCTGTTAATGAGGAAATAAATTTCTCATCAGCGTAATTTTTTATGCACCACAAAACCCAAAATTAAAAAAAAAAATTGTACCTTCATCTCAGAGCTCTCTTGCGGATGACAGACTTTAATTAATTTCGATAAGTCTATCAAGCCCGACATAGAAAAAAGGAAGAAATGAAGGAAGCATGGCAGAGAGAAAAAGGAGGAAAAAGTGACAGTTTGATTTCTTGGTTATTGGTGGGTGAAAAGATATTGAGAGTTGATTTAAGATTTCGAGAGAACACCCACTCAACTTTAGTAGTACTCGAGGAAAGTTAATGTTGGTATAGTGACAACCATCAGGCGGTTCTACTCAGTGTATTCAAAGCACTCAAGAGTTTTCACACTGATTTATTTTCTGAAGCAATAGATAAAAGCTGAAATGAGCCAACTCTACTACTGCACCCTAATGTCATATATCAGACAGCCTAACTTACTATCTCCGTCCTTTAATACATGTCATTTACGGTTAATTTGAATAGATTAAGGTGAAGTTAATGCTGGCGGTTGAACAAATTTAATAGGTAGGTGGTTAACAATTTTTTGAAAAAGTTCGTGCAAAAAGTAAAATTGATAGATGATTATTGATGATGAATGTATTCTTTATTGATTATGATAATGAAGTGATTAATGTTTGACATTTTAAGGTAGTTGTTGATAGTAAATACGCATTGAAAATTGGTAAGTGATAAGTAAAAGTGGACAAAAAAATTCGGTTAAGTGACATGTAAAAGAGGACAGAGGGAGTATGTCACAACCCAAAAACTGTGAAACAGGATGCGCGTTAGTCTGTTTTTTTAGTCAAATAAAGTTCGACGAAGAAAATTTAAAGTCAAATGTTCAACATACTAACTAAATAAAATAACATTCGAAACTCAAACTATTTAAAGGCAACTTATGATCTTCCCCAAATACATTGGAGCAACAACTATAAAGATGAAAAAGTAATACAAATTAAATAACTACTGACTGAAGAAAACAAATTGAAAATTGGATGGAACCGTACCAAAAAACTCTCTCGTTGTAAACCAAAACATCATCACTATTGACCGACTACTGATCTGAAAAAAAATTTAAATATTTGGATGAGTCAAAAGACTCAGTGAGTAGACAACTCGCTACGTATTTCATTGAACCGAGGTGGATTCTTTTACTTCAATTAATATTTGTAAAAGAAAAAATACAGAACACCAATGCATCAAAAATGAGAACACACACATTGTTATAAAGAACACAACAAAAATAACACTACAAACTTCATTTTTCATCAATATCATTGGAAGTAAAACTACGATTTCCTAAGAATCAAGAAATTCGTACACTCATTCCTCGATTTTTTTTTGGAAAAATGTCCATATCAAAATTCAAAAGGTCCTAAATGGAAACTAAACAACTAAAATAAAATCAAACCAAATTAAACTATTAAAAAACAGTCACGGGCAAGACCTACTGCAAGCAGGTTAACCAAGAGACAGACTTAGGTGGACCGTGTCCACCACGTGGCGGTGGACACGGCCAATGAGAGAGTGTCACGTGACGTGTTGAAAAGTAAAAAAAAGTGTCTAACCAATAACAAATTGTCACGTGTAATGTTGACTTTTCAACGCGCCACGTGACATATTCTCATTGACCGTGTCCACCGCTACTTGGTGGACACGGTCCACTCTGTCTCGGTTAACCAATATGAAACAACAGCTACTCTGGAACACCAAAAGCACAACCACCACAAGTCCGGCCAAGTTGAGAACCAACTAGCGCACATGAGAGGCTGAAAAGGGCCAAGAAATAATGAAGCTAGTCTAAACAAAAATGAAGCTGTTACAGCTACAAACATGGCCAAATCAGCAAAGAATTGGGAATCATTACATGGCCCTGACACTCCCTGCATCTTATGTTCAAAAGTTAACAACTACTTATCTTGGTGTAATAAGCTTTCATGATTTTAGTGGCTGAAGCATTTATCAACAACCACCTCCAGAACATTATAGAATGTAGTGTGCTTCACCATAGTTGTCCTGACTTCAAAATCCTAGACCAACTGAACATTAAAAATCTAAAAAATATGAAATCAGTTTTGTAAATCAAATTAACATATCAACAACAACACTACCAGCACATCAGTTCAGCTACTGGTAATCACAATAATTTTCATAACCAGTTAGAAATATAAATGAATATGAAGCTTTAATATTTGGTAGAACGAATCTGAGATCGGTTCACAGTACCATCCATAACCAGTCACCACAATATAGACAAAAAAAATCTTTATTTCTGGTACCACTAATCTGAAGTCGTGAAATGATCAAACACAACAATGAGATCTAAAGTGATTAAAGTGTTGAAATCGGGTGTAAAGTGGAATTCGAGGGACTTACATGGCTGGAGATTATGAGAGAGCTGGGAGTTCATTGACAATGGAACGATGAATGAAGCACCCATGAGCACAACTGACTAAGTGAATATAATAGAAATGAATTAATGAGTTATGCATACAAAAGCCGAAGACTCTCCTCTTGTATCAAGGAGAGAATCTCTTTCCTTGAATATGGAAGAATTTCTTAGAATTACATACAACAAATTCAAGCTACACACATGTTCAAAGATAAGTAACTAGTAGAAAAGTCCAGGTAAATAAAGAATGTCTTAACAAGTGCATAAAAACATATGCTAGAGGAAGTGTTTCTGAAAGCATGAGTCGCATCGATTAGGAGGAACAAACTAGAATAATCAGAATAAAGTTTCCCAAGGCATGAGTCGGAACAAATTGGGAGCTAGACGAGTCACTGAAGACATGACCCATGAAATCAAGCTTGGAGTTGTCCGTAATTTCAAGCATGAAGACATGTCCATTATTGACTTTGTTATCATGCAAAAAAGCCGCCCAATCTCACAAGGTGTGCACATACGGCCTATGACTTATCATCAAGTTCCAACAGCCACCGTTTGGGGTTCGGAGGAGAAGTTGCTGATCAGAGAGGTGCAGGGTACTGCATTTGCTGAGAAAAAAGTCTTCGGAAGGTGCTACATGATCAGTCTCAAAAGTCAATAAAAATGGAGCAAGAACTATCATTTAGAGCCCCATCCAAGATATGAGTTCGGAGGCAGTAAAATCTGTCAAACACAGATTATGAAACAGACACTTTGACCAAGTTAGCTACATCGAAAGAAGAGAATCAAGAAAAGTTAAACTCACTAATATAGCACCTCCTTTACGCTCCCATTTCATTTCTTTTACGATGAAAGGATATTTAGAAAAAAACTCATCTGCAATTCTTTATTCTTTTGCACTTATCACTGCCATAATGAATATGTAAGAATTCATCACCTATTATTGTGATAACTAAAGTTAAATAAAAAAGTGACTGAGTTTAAAGTTTTACCATGCCTTCGCCCTGCCTCCCTAGATATCTTTACAGATTTCTTCGATGATGTTCCCTCACCAGACGGGCGAGGATAAATTGGATCTGATATGCCTCCATGGCTTGACTGACCTCTCTCAACTCTACTTTCCTAGCTACATTTAGCTCTGAAGTAATCATTTGATTCGATCCCATTAAATTTAAAAATATTTACGCAGAATCTCATACCATCTAGATAGTGAAATAATAAGAAATCCGTAGATGACAAGCGGTTGTATTTGATAAACACTCTCCACCCCTCGGTGAAGAAATAATTGCCTTCGCAACAGGTGAACCGAACCCGCCATTCACCTCCACCAGGACAGACAAGACATGCCTATCGGTTGCTCTTATCATCCTCTTCCAAATTAGATTCTCCGTCAGAATGGATAATGAATGCATATTCGCTACTCTCATCATCCTCTTCCGAATTAGTTAGGAATGGGTCGGTTATTTTATGTTAAAGAGAAAACATATTTTTATCAGTGAAATTTTTTTATGCACCACAAACCAGAAACAGATATTTTTACCATCATTTCAGAGCTCTCATGGGGATGGTAGACTTTGATAAATTTTGGTAAGTCCATCAAACCCGACATAGAAAAAAAAAGTAGAAATGAAGGAAGCTCGACAGAGAGAAAAGGGAGTAAGAAGTGAGAGTTTAATTTCTTGGTTATTAGTGGATGGAGAGTTATTGAGAGTTGATTTAGGGTTTCTAGAGAACACCCACTTAAGCGAAGTTGTTCACCAAACTCGAGGTTTCCCTCTTGGTTAGTAAACTTTTTACACTCATCAAATGCGGAGTTTGCTTCTTCTTTTTGAACCATGCAGGTATTGATGGCCATGTAGGACCACCAACTGTGCCAGTGTAATACACTCGTCAGCAATAATCCTTAGCCCTAATTAACACGGACTCCTACAACAAGAAGCTTTTAGGATGCGTATGGTTTAGAAAAAGTTTGGTTGAAAGAAAAATTTTGTGGAAAGTGTTTTCTTCTATTGAATTGATACTATTTTCTTTTGTTTGGTTAGGGATGAAAAATGGTGGAAAAAAGCTGAAATATTCTTTATTTTAAACAAATTTGCTTTTCTACGTATCTCACAACCCAAATCATGACTAAAGTCAGTCCCTCTTATGATATACTTGAAGGAATAACATCCTTCTTTTGTTCTTTCTTTTGTTCTTTATGTTTATATAAAGAGACAGAACTCAAATCCTAACGTGAGCTTGATTTTATGCTTCATCACCGCTTCTATATATATTATACGATGTTACAGAATTGAGAACGTGATCTACGTTCTCAATTCTCACATGATTTGCGGTTCTCAACCGAACCTCCATTTATATATATATATATATATATATATATATATATATATATATTATACGATGTTACATCACCGCTTCATCTATGATAAGGGGAGAGTATTCGGTTAAAACCGAACCAAATAACCAATTCAATTAACCGACCAACTAACCAAATTTTAAAAATGTTGTCCGATAACCGAACCGAATTATACGGTTAACCGATAATTCAGTTAATTTAGTTATCGGTTAATTATTTAATTAACCAAAATTAACCGAACAACAAGCCACCAAGCTATCGATTTCGAGAGGCCTCCAGCCTATAGAAGCTATTTACAAGCCTCACAGCCAAAAGCCTCATTCGTGGAAGAACTCGGACACTAAGGCCCATGCTTGAGGGCTCACGTGAGTGTACCATCAAGCTTAAGAGTAGTTTATGCATATGACCTTAAAGTACAAGTAGCTTAAATATCAGGTCCGGCCCAATGCAGGTGCAAGTAGAGCACCTGCACCGGGCCTCCACATGAACAAAGGCCTCCAATTTCTAGTCTAGCCCATCAATTTTCCAGCCTCATGCTAATATTGTAATACACATCCGTTTTTGTATTTTGTTATTTGAACAATTTAATTAAAACAAAACCCTAGCAACACTTCATCCGTCATTTGCTTCATCCCGTCGACAGCTTCATCATCAATTGCTTCATCCCGTCGAGCGTCGACAGCTTCGCCCATCAATTGCTGTGTCCCGTCGACTGCTTCGCCCGTCATTCGTCGTCCGCTTCGCTTTGCCTGCTTCGTCCATCAATTTTCCATCAGTTGCTTCGCTTCTTCCTTCAATTAGGTAAACCAATTTTGATAATTAATTTTTTTTTTATTTTTGTGTTTGCTGGATGTTGAATTGTGAACATACAATGTTCCATCGATTGTTGGATGTTTTTCCTTCACTTCGCCTGGATGTTGTTGTGTCCGCTTCGCTTCACCTGTTTCTTCCTTCATTTTTTATGAGTTGGAGATTTTGTGTTTTATTAATATCAATGCCAAATTGAGTATCTAATTACTCCATTACTGATTTTTAAATTTATCACTTTTTCAGATAAAGTGAGATTGGAGGGAGGAGGCAGACAGGCTGATTGAGGTTTATTTGTTCTTTTTATTTTTATTTTCTTTGTGAGTTGATATGTCTTCAAGAATTAGAAAATTTGAGTCTGGTAACGAGAAGTTGAAAAAAAAAAGAAAAAGGTAGAAAAATTAATTAAATCTCAACAAGGAGCCCTTGACAAATTTGTTGTGAAAGAATCGCAAGCTCCTTTAGAAAGCGAAAATATTAATACAACATTGGGTGCTAATGAAACTACTAATGAGGGAAATATATTATTTAGTGGTGATGGACATTTTGTGAATGATCATAGTGATAGTAGCGATAACAATAGTAAAGATCATAATGAAGACAATGTTTCCATGCATTCTATTGATAGTACGGATAACATTGATGATTTGAATGATGATGTTAATGAGTCTTTAAATTTTCATATTGATATTTTTGATCCACGATGTTGGAATGTTCTTGATTCTAAAATGATTGATGTTTTAGTGATAAAGGGTCCTAAAAGAGACAAGTCTATTCAAAAAGGGCCTAAAAATAAGTTTGGAAGGCGATTTGTATCAGATTTATATATTAGAATTTTAGATAATGGTGAATTTCATGATAGGGATTGGCTTGTCTATTCAAAAGAGCTTGATAAAGTATTTTGTTTATGTTGTAAAATATTTAAAAAAGGGGTATGTAAAAAGTGGATTGGTAAATGAAGGTTATGATGATTGGGCTCATGTAGCAGTTCGACTTCAAGAACATGAAGTAGGCATAGAACATAAAAAATATTGGGCTACTTGGAATGAGTTGCGTTCAAGATTAAATGTAAATAAAACTATAGATCATATGGCTCAAAAAAAGTTTAGAAAAGAAAAAGATCATTGGAAAAATGTTTTATTGAGAATAATCTCTATTGTGAAGTTTCTTGCAAAACATAGTTTAGCATTTCGTGAAACTAAAGAAAGATTGCATGAAAATAATAATGGAAATTTTTTAGGTTTGATTGACATGTTAGCTGATTTTGATCCATTTATTCAAGAGCATGCTCGACGCATTACAAATGATGATATTCACATTCACTATCTTGGTCATAAAATTCAAAATGAATTGATATATTTGCTTTCTTCTTCTGTTAGATCTGAAATTGTTAAAAAGGTAAAACAAGCAAAATATTTTTCTGTTATTTTAGATTGTACTCCTGATGTTAGTCATCAGGAACAAATGTCTATGATATTGAGGTATGTAGATCTATCATCCAGTTCTGTTGTGATTGAGGAATCATTTACGGGATTTATAAATGTTAATGATACTACTGGGCAAGGACTTTTTGATGTTTTGTTACAGAAATTGAAGTCTCTTGATCTTAATGTAGACAATGTGCGAGGGCAAGGATATGACAATGGATCAAATATGAAAGGAAGACATCAGGGAGTTCAAAAAAAACTTTTAGATATTAATCGTAGAGCATTTTATACTCTTTGTGGTGCTCATAGTTTGAATCTTATGTTGTGTGATATGGCAAATACTTGTAACAAAGCTAGGGATTTCTTTGGAGTTATACTACGCATTTATACTATATTTGCCAATTCGACTAAAAGATGGAAAATCTTAAAAGATAATTTGAAAGGTTTAACACTTAAATCAATGTCATCTACACGTTGGGAGAGTCGTGTCGATAGTGTTAGAGCAATTAGGTTTCAAATCGTGGACATAAGAGAGGCTTTACTTCAAGTATCTGAAAATGATAATGACTCTAAAATAAAAAGTGAAGCTAAATCATTAGCTGAAAATGAACTTGGAGATTTTGAATTTTTAGTGGCTATAGTAATATGGTATGACATGTTAAATTATGTGAATTCAGTTAGTAAGAACTTACAGTCTGTAGATATGCTTATTGATGTAGCCATTGATATAATTAAAGGATTGATTTCTTTTTTTAAGAGATATAGGGATGTTGGTTTTTCTAATGCAGTTGAAGAAGCTAAAAAAATTACAATTGAATTAGATGTTGATCCATTATTTCCTCATAGGCGCCAAATAGAAAGAAAAAAACATTTTGATGAAAATTCACATGATGAATCATTGGATGTTTTACAATCTCCTGAAGATGCATTTAGAGTTAATTACTTCTTGTATATAGTTGATCAAGCTATTAGTTCGCTTAGTAAGAGATTTGAGCAATTTCAAGATTATGAAAAAAAAAAGAATTTTTATTTACTTTTGCAAAGTTGAATGCATTGGATGACATGCGTTTAAAGTCTTCTTGCGATGCTTTAGAAGTTGCACTTAAAAATGGTGATTGTAATGATGTTGATGCTAATGAGTTGTATGTGGAATTGAAGTTGCTTATGAATCTTTTGCCTAAGAAAGATATGCGTGCTATTCATATTTTAAAATGAAACATATGAATTGTTTTCCTAATGCAATTATTGCTTATAAAATACTACCCACTATTCCTGTGACGGTTGCAACTACGGAAAGAAGTTTTTTTAAATTAAAATTATTAAAATCTTATTTGCGATCTTCAATGTCACAGGAGAGACTTAATGGATTGGCATTGCTAGCAATTGAAAATGATCACTTGGAGAAAATTGCATATGGAGATTTGATTGAAGACTTTGTTTTGAAAAACCAGAGAAGATTGTTATTATTCAAATAGATTTTTTGTATGACTTCTGTGTTGTTTTTTTAAATATTGGGATATTTGTTTGTATTATTTTAACTTTCAACATGTATTTGGAAGTTAGGTACATGCCCCCTTCCATTTGTGTAATTGCCACGAAGCAGGTTTTTTTGCTTCTTATTTAATAAAATAGAGGCCATCGTCCCTCTTTTTATAAAATTAATAATATTAATTAATATTTTAGGTCTCAATTTTTATTCCGCACCAGGCCTTCGAAATGTCGGGACCGGCCCTGTTAAATATATAAATTTGAATACTTTGAAAAAAACTTAAGTTAAGGGATATGGGACATGACATAACAGCAATTCTCGTAGTCAAGAACCAACTCGCGGAAAGGAGCATTCAGCTCCCTCAGATGCGACTCAAAAACACCTGCTAAACCTTTTTCCTGAGTACCTATGTTTCCCATGCAGGCCCGGCTAATGGGGTGTGCAAGTGGGGCAATTGGGAAGGCCCCCACCTTGACCCCTACCCCAGCTAAACATCAAATAGATCAACAGTTTTCTTGTGCAATGCTGAAGTTTATGTGCAAAATGGATGCATTGGAATTTGTCATTTTTAGAAATATCAGTAAGTTGTCAACTCTGTTTCATATTTGTTTGAGTTGTCTTGATTTGAATTTTAAAAGACCTCAAAAATATGTTTTGTTCGGGGCCCCCAGATTTAACGAGCCGGCCCTGTTCCCATGCCCGGTGTTGATTCCAAGTTGAGCAGGAAGCTCCTCACCATTCTCTAGTGTTTTTGACAAGTCTTGGGATTCAGCATAACGCTCTTCTCCTTGCTGGCTTGATTTGCTGCTGGCCTGCTCATTAGCCACTTCTCAGCATCATTCCACTTGGACGACGCAGGCCTTGAAAATGACCTGGATAGCTGGCTGGGTCTCGCTCGCTCCCCGTTGGGGAACTCAAAGCTGGATGAGCTTGCATTGCTGTCATAGTCGAGGTTCTCATCATCTTCTGCGTCGGTCCTTGCTGGATGGACTATACTCACACGATTCGCAGACTCAGATTTCCTTACCTGCTACTGCTGCTTCTTGCTCCAGCCATCTTTGGATGCCAATTCTTGCGACTGGGGAGAAGATTGGCCACCTTGACTACATGAGTTTGCAGATAATAATTCCAGCTTTAAGCCTGTAACTGTGACCACGCAACGGTCCGTTAACACCTCAAAATACCGAGACTCAGAAGCCAAAACTACACACATATTACATACCTTCTTCATCGAAGCCCTTCGCTTCATGTTCTGCAGACAATAAAATGCTGTCTTTGACCAACTGACCGTAGTCAGATTCTTGATGCTTGGAAGGAGAGGTTCTAGAAGAGCTAGTATTGGACTGCTTGGACCCATCTTTCTTCCTCAGATTATGACCAGCCCCAATAAGCTTCATCCTCAGCTTACTTGGAGACAACACTCTTGTCTGCATTTGACCCAGAAAAATGGTGGTCTCAGATTTCATAACACAATCACACCCACCTACCTACCGCTTCATCAGCTGGACAAATTTCACCGAGTGCGCATAAGGTTCAAGTTGAGAGAAAGAAACCATGGAAGAGCAGATGCGAATGCATTTACCTGGAGCTTGTGAATCCTTTCATAATCCATGGAGTGATGTTTAAACTGCTCAAACTGTCATCATTAGCAAGACTGTTCAAACTGTCGGCCTCCTCCCTTCTTTGCAGCCTTGACATCATTAGAAAGCCGAGTTCTAACATAATCCAACGAGTAGACAAACAGCAAAGAAGAAGCACCAGCAGCACCTCCAGATGCCAAGTTACCAGCAAACCATTTCCAGCTCTTGTGCAG
Organism: Kalanchoe fedtschenkoi; assembly: GCA_002312845.1. Classification (NCBI taxonomy): domain Eukaryota; kingdom Viridiplantae; phylum Streptophyta; class Magnoliopsida; order Saxifragales; family Crassulaceae; genus Kalanchoe; species Kalanchoe fedtschenkoi. The sequence goes on along the minus strand of NQLW01000035.1, from coordinate 1,005,085 downwards.
CATACGTAAGAGATCTGCAAGGCAAATGCAAGGCTTAAAGTTAAAAGAACAGCTAAACAAAGCAACGCCAAGGGTTACGTAGTGCCTTATAGTATGGATGCCCATATTAGGCCTGTCAATCGGGTAGGTTAGACCCGTTCAAATCTGTTCTTTTAAGATTTGATTTGGGTCTACCCATTTGGGTCTATGGATCCGTTAGGGTCTACCCATTTGGACCCATTCGGATCTTGGACCCATTTGGATCCATTATGTTTTATTCATTCATCCTTATAATAGATCTCTTTGATTTCTTTTTGATAATTAGTTTATTTATATCTGAAATAAAATAAATTTTATAAAAAAATAAATAATTTTTTTGAAAAAATAAAATCTAAAAAAATAAAAAACAAATTTTAAAAAATAAAATATTCAAAAACAATTAAATTATTTTTAAAAATAAAAAAATTATTTTTAAAAAAAATTAATTATTTTTTAAAAAATAAAAAAAATTGTTTAATTATTTTTTCAAAAATTAATTTCATTTTAAAATAAATTTGAATATAAATATATTTTTTCATAATTTATTATTTTCATAAGCTGATATTTATTTATTTTATGTGATAGTTTAGTTTTAGAAAATTTATTTTGGGTCTAATGGGTCTATTGGGTGGGTCTGGGTTTGGATCCAAAATTTACCAAACTATTGGGTCTGGATCTGGATCTGGACCCAAATGAAACGGGTCTGGGTCTGAGTCCTTCCAAATGGGTTTGGATCGGACCCATTGACACCCCTAGCCCATATCACACATTCACCAATATGCAGTGTAATAGAAGAGAAACTCACTATAAATAAACAAGGCCTCCAATAAAATCAAGCCAACATTTGATTGAAAATGTGTTATACATAGTTTGAGCCGTTTAATTTATCATATTGATGAATGATGCTTGGACTTGTGCAAGTTTTTTTTCAGCCTTTGTTAAGGTGCAGTATTTATATATATAAATGCAAAAAAAATATTTTTACTTAATAATTTTATTTTTGGTTAACCGAATCAACCGAATTCAAAAAAATTTCTTCCATTAAGAGAAGCGAATTAATTAAATTTTATTTAGTTTTTGACCGAATTAACCGATTCACCGAAATAATCGAATCGAATTAATTCGGTTAAGCTATATCGGTTCGGTCAAAGAATGCTCTCCCCTAATCTATATGATGCATTTCATGAAAAGAGATGACGCTTACAATTCTAAAGCGTCATTTTATGTTAGGAGGAATATTTTACATGACGCTCATAACTTTAAACCATTGTATATATATTTAATATTTTCATATCAATTGGGCCGGACTTTAAACAACATTTTCAAGTTATAAGCGCCGACATAGTTGTATGCAAGATTTATTCAATGTGTGAAAAATTTATGAAAATAAGATTCATGAAGATAGTGTTATTATATGACACACATCTCACGTGATATCACATAAACAATACTTTTTAAATTTGTTCAATGGAGATTGCCTTACGAACGGTAAAAATGATGAATTTTATTGTGCAAAGATTAAATCACGCAAATTAAACCTAAAACACAATCCCATTATAAATTGTGATGGTCATACCCTAACTATCCATATTTTTTATATTTGTTTTCATATGCCGGTATATTTAACATCATGCGGTCCTCATATTTTCTCTTATCATAACCATCATGCCTCAAGCTTTGAAATTTCCTTACCTATCCCAAATCTTGAAAGAGTTGATCAGCATCATTGAGGGACACGTAAAAATGATATTTATAAATAGTCCTACCTTATTCAGTCTGATATTTGAAAATTCATGAGGTCCGCCTCTTCAACTAATGTACAATACTCTCTTTCCGAGCTACTTTCTCATTTTCTCATCCCATTAGGAGAAATCCAATCTAAGGATCTATCATATCTTTTATTTTTGATATCCAATCTAACGTGTCATCAAGATCCCTCAATTCTCACGACACCATGAGATCATCACTTTATCAGACCTTCAATGCTCGTTAGATAACTCAATGGTGAGCACTTATATCTCAATTCTTACATGAGTTATAAGAGGCTAAAGTGTGACACAAATCATTTGGTTAATTTAAATTGATTTTTTAAAAAACAATGAGATTATGAACCAGTGGCGGATGCATGATTTGTTCAGTTGGATCAGATGACCCCTCTGGAAAAAGCTCTATTATATATAATATATATAGTATTTTAGGTTACAAAATTTAAAAATGATTATAGAAAATCTTTTAAAAACCAAAATGACCTCTCTAAAATTAAAACTATACAAAAAAATACTCACTTTATGTGAATATTTTATAATTAACCCCTCTCAATATCATTTCTGGATCCGCCCCTATTATGAACAACACTTGTCATATGAAATTGACAGTAGTCAATATCGATTACACTATGATTTTCGTTTAATCAAAATCTAGGTATTAATGCCCGTGCTGACGCAATGGGCTTATTAGTTTATAAATTTGAGTATAAATATTAATATCATATGTTATGTTATTTATTTTAAATATGTCATTTATTTTAAATATTTTAATTTATCAATATAGAAACTAAAATAAACAATTTCTATATTTACAACTTTTTTATAGTAATGAAAATTTGTATATGATCATGCATAACATAATTTTCAATCTCGCTCTACTTTTGACTTTAAATATCATGTTGTATAGTTGAAATTGAACAAAAACTGATTTCGCTTACTATAACCTCATGATAGAAAAAAAGTTAATAATTACTCTTATTAATCATCATCGCAAAAGAGAGGATTTTTATCTAATTATACAACATTGTATTATGTGGAACTTGAATATAAATTAGAACTCAGATAGTGAGAGAACCACGTGCGGAATGAATATTTTTATCAGTATTTTACTTTTAGATATAATTTTTATTTGAATGATATGATTTTAAGCGAGTACTATTGATAGTGTTTCTTAATCTGGAGATCTATATTTCTAAGAAATATAACACTTTCCGCAAACCCCTAAATGATTCATCCATACTTCTTAAATTATAAAATCTAAAAATATCTCTTAACGTCTTGTCAAACACTCTAAAACAATCATTCTTCATCTTGTACTATAAGTGATGTCTTTGTTATTAGCTCTGCCAGATTTATTAATGTTGCATGTGTAATCCTCATTTGAATTATTAATCAGTATTGCAGATCCAAGTACCTATTCTTATTTCAGAAAGAAGAAGTGACACAATTCAACTTAATGCAAATTTTAGTATGATTTTTTCTTCAAATATAATAACTAAAGACAAAGTTCTCCAAATAAAAATCTTTCCTATATCGGCATATCCACATAGCCAAAAAAAAGTCTCGCTAGGATTATCAATAACTATATCCACTATAGTTTCATATATAATTTGCTACTTTTACATTAAAGATGAAAGTAATTGCTTATGCTCCTAGTGCATAATGAAATTGACATAACATAGTTCATCATAGATAATCTTATTTTGTTCAAATTGATAAAAATACTATTTCATTATTTTTATGAAGAAATTAAGATAAAAAAGTTTTATTAGTAATTGTATGTCGAATCAATAAATTAATATCAAGCTTATGTGGTAAAATTTAGTAATATCTTAGTTGGTCCATCGTTGATTGTTCATCATATTTTCAAACGAGTCATGTCTTAATTTGTTAAATTTATGATTTGTGTTACATGTGTCTATTATCGATGTAACTTTATTAGAATAAATAATATCATAATAATTATCTTTACATATAATTTGTTGATGAAATATTATAAGATTTGACATTAAAATAATTTTATGTTAATTCTGATCTTATGAGGTGTTTTTTAATCCATCACTGATAATTTAAATGTGGATTGCATTTCAAATGATTGGAATAACCACCAATCAAAATGTGTACCGCCGTCATGAATCATTTTCGAAAATGTTAATAAATAATTTGAATATAATTGATTTTTATCAAAAGGTACAATAACTTATGCAAAGACACGTGCTTGGCGTTTTCTTTTAATGAGCTCAATAAAATCATTACAAAATTTAGATACTAGTTTTTAGTTTAATAGATACACATCTTGTCTTTAGTCTATATAAATATAGATGAATGAAGTTTAGTTATTTATGTATAGTTAAAATTAGGGTATATCATCGCATCTTTTTTAAAAATCGTGGTAGTTCTGATCGCAATTTGGTATATGATGGTATTTTAGGGCTCCTTTTGAGTTTTTTCCCTTAACATTATTCTAATAAAATGAGACTTTGTTATACCAAAATTTTTATTCTAACTATTACTAAAATGACATTACAAATATGAAGACTCCTCATAAGATTCATTTATTTATTTTTTTGTAGTAAGTGCATTCATGAAAAATTTTCACAATAAGCTGTTGTTGTAATTTAAAATATAATGCAATGTATGAAATATATATTTATTATCCTATTTAATTTGAAAAAAATGAACACACTATGTTGGGTTTAATTATCATCCGTATTTCTTGCTTTATTTATTTATATATTTAGAATTATATATAAGAAAAAATTGATAACCGAACCTTTATTGTTAAATCTTTTGGTTCAGACCGACAATACTAATAGTAATCATAAAAAAACAAATATTTTGAAACAGATTAATATC
>NQLW01000035.1:945220-999747 GCA_002312845.1 Kalanchoe fedtschenkoi | reverse complement strand
ATTTTAAATTTCAAGTTATATTTACAAGATAATTATGATAATTTTCATTTTATTGATTTTTTAAAAATCATCTATATAATTTGATTTTGATTAAATTTCAGTTAAATATGATAATTTTCATTTTATTTATCTTTTTAAAAATCATTTGTATAATTTGATTTTGATTAAAATTAATATTAGAATTTTTTTAAAAATTAATGTCGCTTAAAATCAGTAAAATAAAAGTAGAGTAATTTTGAATTTCAAACTATATTTTTTAGAGAATTACGATAATTTTCATTTTATATATCTTTTAAAAAATTAAGTTTCATTTAATCATATAATTTGATTTTGATTAAATTAGAATTAGAATTTTGATTAAAATGTATAATTATATTAAAATAAAATAAATAAGAGAGAGTTGGACACATAAAATTTTTATTATATAGAAAATTCAGCTCTCGGCTTCTACTTTTATACATTGTTCTAAAAGGCGGCCGCCTAGCCGCCTAGGCGGCCGCCTAATCTTTGGGCGGTTCAAAAATGCCCCGCCTAGCCGCCTAACGCCTAATTATTTTATATATTTTATTTTTAAAATAAAATTAAATTTTATAGGTATAATTTTATAATAAATTATTAAATATATTATTAATATATATAACTCCGCCTAATCATCCGATTAATCCTTCCGCCTAATCCCCGCCTAGCCGATTAGTCCCTGGACCCCAAGCCAACCGCCTAGGCCCGTCTAGCGTCTTTTAGAACACTGCTTTTATATATAATTTCGATTGAATGATTACAGATGGTTGCTAATGATGAATGTTGCGCGACACGCTCGACAAAATCTCCCCCAACACGATCGATTCAATTCAATGGAATTCAATGCTCTGCTTTCCTTTCTTCATCACTTTCCACCGTCCCCTCCAGACGCCGATCACCCCTCGCTCCACCTGTTCACCTAATTTTTCAATTTCTTATCCTCCACACCAGACTCCGCGTTGACCTTCTCAACGCCAGCACTTCAAAGTGGCAACGCATTTGGTGTGATTTTGGATTTTTCTGCTTCAAAGAGAATTTGTCAGAGATGTCGCTCCCTCTCGTCTTCGGATTCCTGCTCGGAGCGCTGGCCATCCTGGCAGTAGAAGCTGTTTTGATACTGCTGCTTGTCGGTAAATTGAACCGTAAGAATCCGAGTTCGGAGAAGGCTTTGACTACGTCGCCGTCGTCGCCCGGTACCGATGGAATTACCGATCTGGATGTACGGCAATCGCTTGAGTATGCGTTCAAGAAGCAGGTTTGTCTTTTCTGCTTATTTTGATTTTTTTTTACGTGGTCAGAAATGGAATTGAGGGACGAAATGGGGTGCAAAAAGTATGATAAGCGAGCAGTTTGGTGACCAATCATGTCGCATTCATGTGTTGCTCAGAAATGATACCGTATATGGAAAGGATTGATCATACAAGATTGGGTGTTTCTCCAAATATTTTTAGGACTTCTTTCTGGTTCTTTTGGAGTGTGATTTCAGTTGGAAGTTTATTTGGGATTGAAAACTTTGAGTCACATTCCTCATTGCCATTTTTTTTTGTCTAATCTGGAATGCGAAGAAAAGAAATTCGGTGTTTTCAGGATACAATGTGCTAATAGTGCAATGGTTTACTTGCCTAACTATTGACCTGACTATCAGGCTACAAAGACGACATAATTATGTCTGTTCAAGTGGAGTTCTCTAACTTGTTATGCAGTCTGCTATATTGCAACTTAATTATATGAAGAAGGATTGCTATTAGAGTTAATGTCTGTTTTAGGCATGCTTAAGGGGACATTGTTTGATGTTCTTGTGCAAGTAAATAAAAATTGAAATACATATGATTCTGACTGCATTCATCTTTTGTGAAAACCTATCCAAAATTTTGAATAGGTTATGTATTGTCTGACAGGGATCTGTTTGGATTTTGGAGCCAGAAAAACTTCCAAAAATGACCACAATGGACAAAGTTACAAAAGAGCAAAAGAAGAAAAAGGAAGTTTTGGAGGTTTATCCTGTACGAAAATATGCAAAGATCATTGATCGAGTACTTTGTCTTTCTGATGATTCAAGTGACTCCTGCACAAAAATTCTTCTTAAGGGTTGTGAAATAGAGGCTGTGTCGGCTACAAGTCTATCGTCTAAAAAGTGGTAAAATTGAATCCTTGCTTTTTTCTTTTTGCTATTTTGGAGGTTTCATACGAAATTACGAATGATGTAATTTTCTATTGTTTATGTTAGTTTTACTCTGACTCTTTCTTAATAGTTTGATTTTCATTTTTTTTTACTGTTTTGATTGTACTCAACTTGCCCGTATTGTAATTACGAATTACAGCATCTATCACTAATGTTATCCCAAAGTACTTATTCTCTTTTTTTCTCCTACTTATGAATCTTCTAATCATTGTAGTTTAAATTGTTAATTAGGCTTTTCTCTAGAGTTATTCAGTTTCCTTCCCTACAAGTCAATGACTATCTAAATAATCGCTAGATCCTTTTACTGCATCATTGATGAGTGTAGCATGACTCACATGAAAAATGCACACAGATACGAAAGATCTATTAGTTAGATCATTGCTGGTAAATGTGATGTCTGGAAAACTGAATTATTATTTCTTCTTTCACGTGGACTGTATTTAAGTTTTAATTGTAACTCTTTAAAGTTACTTTATTTTTCAGGGCAAAGAGGTATCCCATTAAAATCGAAAGCAAGATATCAACTCTTTATAAAGGAAGTAAAATAGTTTATATTTATCTTGAAACTTGTTGGGAGAAGGAATCATGGTGTAAGGCTCTCCGTGTGGCATCATGCGGGGACATAGAACATCTGAGATCTCTCGTTTTGTTGAGCACAGAGTTTAGGAGTTACCTGACATCCTTGAATAAGGGGTATCCCTCATTGCTCAAACCTTCAGCGGGGTCTTATGCAGAGCTTGTGGAGAAAGACAACCGGTTTGATGATTCATCATCGAAAGTCCGGATTTTTCTGAAAAAGCTTGCAAAGAAAGCTTCTAGGAATAATGATTCAAAGATAAGCTCAAACATACTGTCCTCCCGTGAAGACCGAAAGTTTAGTCAGAGAGCTCAATCGTTTCAAGAATCAATTTCAGCCTCTAGCATAGCGAAAGAGACTGCGGCATCAAGAACACCTAATAGTTTGGCTACAGAAAAGATAGTTCAGAGATCTTTATCTTCCCATTCAGGTGAGAAAATCCATGAGACAACAAATTCTGATGCTGAGGCTGATGAAAAAGTTAGTGTTGATGAAGGAACACTTTGCTGGAATCTGTTAGTCTCCCGGCTCTTTTTTGACGCTAGAAGAAATGATAAGTTATGCACTTTGATACAAGCACGAATTCAGGTATTGGTTTTAGATAATGAGCTTAGATTTTTATATGAATGACTGTTCTAACTTCCAACTTGATATGCCTCAAGTTACTAAAGGGAGAAAGTAAATGTGTGGTCAGTTTTGCATTCCTTCTTCTCCTAACGGATTCAATGACGAGTCTCAATACAATTTTGTAATGAATAGTTTTTTCGTAAAGAGATGATTATGGTAGCAGTTTTACTGCTTGTCTCATTGGTTGATATATGTAGCTGTTTTATCGTAGGGTACGAAATTTCCAACATTTCCAGTTGTTTCATTCAGTTATTCCCCATATTTCCATTCATTCTGTTGTGCATTGGATTGAGTTGTAATTCGTAGTCTTTGAGTCTCGCTCATGTAGTCGTGTTATTATATTAGACCATCTCCCTTCTCTCTTTCGTGATGGACGGTCACTAAAATACTGTGCTTAATGGCGTTGCTCCCTTGTCAGTTGTCACTTACTGTAGTGTGGGGGTCATTGTCAGTTTCCCTTCTGTTTATCAGTTTGGCCCTAGGCAGTTTTTGAAAAATATCAGTGATGCATTTTATTTGAGTGCATTGCATTCTGTTATGTGCCAACTAAAAGCATTCCTTATGTTGATGCCTCAGAGAACATTATCCAGCCTGAGGACCCCAAGCTATATCGGTGAAGTCAGTTGTACTGGTGTAAAACCTGGAGATCTGCCACCTTGTATCCTTGCTATGAGGGCTCTTCCAACTGACTTGAATGAGATATGTGCCCTGGAGATTGATGTGATGTATTGTGGCGGGTTCGTACTGGACATTGAAACACGACTTGAAGTCCGAGAACTGGAAGATCAAAAAGAGTCAAATTCTGTCGGAGATATTTCATCTGATCTTCTTGATGAGTGCTTAGGAGAACAATTGAATCTTTCGGGAGGGATCCCAGATGCAACAGAAGAAAAGGACGAAAAGGATTCAAAAACCGGTTAGTTAATAACTACTGCATCTGATTTCATCATTTGCTCTCTGTCAGTCTGTCTCTTTATGTGTTAATGTTGTTTAGTAATCCAAAATATTGCAAGAGAAAACCATCATCCCAGGAAACTAAGATAGAATATAAATCCTCTGTGAAGAAAAAAAGAAAAAAAAGTGAAAGAGAATGTAAACAAACTGCCAAAAAGCCTACAGTGGCTACCAAGGTTAGAGCTTGCAAGACACCTATAGATGTCACTGATCTTTATTAAAAATGGTTGGAACCAACAATTATGAATTGAGGATTAGTCCGGCGCATTTTCCACAACACGTCAAATTCATTCACTCAACCTTTGACTCCTTTGTTAATTTTACCTCCGGTCACTGTATTCCTCAATTTGAAGAAACAAACTCAAGGATTTGCTTCATGCTGAAGATATATCTACGAGTTTTCAAAACTGGTGACTGGTTGATGCTGAATTATGTATCATCTCTGTTTACATTTACAGATGGATCAAAAAACTTGAAGTGCAGTACTGTTCCGAAATGGAAGTCCATTATAAACACTGTTGCCAAACAAGTGTCACAGGTTTTTGGAAGCCTTTATCTAGTGCAATTTTACTTTCTTTTATTACTCCTATCATTTCATCACCAACCTCTACTCACATTTGAAAGTGTTTGTTCTGATTGAATTTTAGATCTCTTTATCAGTATACATTGATACCTATTTCCTAAACGTCTGTAAAATATAAGAGAAATAAAACTTAAGCACAAAATATACATTCTTTATTAGTATCCAATATAGGTTGATGTGCAGGAGTATACTGTCATGTTCAAGTCCTTATTACATGTGTTTTAAGTCATTTAAGATATGTGTGCCTTATAAGGCGGCGAAGCTGTGCAATTATGCCATATGATTTCAAAAGACACTATGGAAACAAAATATAATTAAAATTACTTTACCTTGCCAGTTCGGACCCTAAATGCACTAATTTTTTGCTTTTATGCTCCTTTTTCTGCATATAAAGGTTCCCATCTCGTTGGCAATAAGGATAGCTTCCCTCCATGGAACTCTTCGATTACATATAAAGCCGCCACCTTCAGATCAGTTGTGGTTTGGATTCACATCAATGCCAGATATCGAGTTTGATTTGGCATCTTCCGTTGGAGATCATAAAATCACAAGCGGACACCTTGCGGTATTCCTAATCAACCGGTTTAAGGTATAAGCTCTTTTCCTATGTATTTTTACAAACTGATAGTTTCCATTCGTACATTTTCATTTATTTATATACATAATATGATGGTGATAAAGGTACTCGTTGTTAGATTGTCGTTTACCAGGACATGCATCACTAAATAACTGGGAATTTTCTCCTGGTTCACTAGAGAATCACAGTGGGTAATCTTGTACAGCACTGACTGTTTTGCTTGAATAGATGATCCTCATAATAAACCGCACATCTTTTCAGTTGATTTGGTTAAAAAAACTAAAACGTAATTAAGCTCCTGGGAAATCCTAGTATTTTGAAATAGCTCAAAATGGGGGAAAGGATCTTGGGAATTATCAGGAAAACTAAAAAAAAATGATAAAATTGTCCCTTTTTGGCGCACCATTGTCATAGATAAATATTTCTTGAAATTTTTACTTTCGCAGCTTTAAGAGCATGATTTGCTGCTGCATTTACCTTGACGTCTGAATGTCTTACCACTTCAATTGTCAACAAACAAAACATGTTCATGGGTTAAACAGAACTGTTCGATGCTGGCTCTCAGTGTACCTATGACGACTATTTTTGTGTCTTGCAATAAAATTCCTTATTACATAGTTTCTTGATTATAAAGTACTTATTATCTTGTTTTAAAAAATGGATTGAGCCACAACTAACCACATTCAATTTTACAGGCAGTTGTCAGGGAAACGCTAGTCCTTCCCAACTGCGAAAGTGTTTGTATCCCATGGATGTCAGCAGAGAAGGATGACTGGGTGCCACGTGATATAGCACCATTTATTTGGCTTAACCAGGATACGAATGCTGCGAGCAGCACACATGATGTCCGCAGTTCCCAGTCTGAAGATCTAAAGATAAAACATGAGAATATCAAAGAACGGATTGGCAAACTTGAAGAAGATATTCCAAAAAAGTTAAAACAAGATGAATTTGGTCAACAACCAAACTGTGAAACCTCTGATGCTCTTACAGTTACGCGTATTGTTCCGAAGCCACCTTCTGGGAGCTATCAGTCGTTAAACGAGCTGAAGACACCTCTGTTGAAGAAGGACGACTCGTTTCAGAATTCACAGCATAACCTTCAAGAGACCACGGAGTTGGCATCTTCAAGTAGGTCAATAGATGCAATGGAGGAAAGAAATCTCACTGTTGACGAAGATGATAGCAAGACCAAGAGATGGGGCAGAAGAGCAAAGATGCTTGATTTGAAAAAAAAGATGGGTGAGAAACTTGAAGAAAAAAGGCGAACAATTGAAGAAAAAAGCAGGTCTATTGTGGAGAAGATGAGAGCTCAGGGAAATAGTTAGTTATAGAACAGAAGAAGATTTGAGAGATACAAAATTTAATCCGCCAATATCGTGATACATCAAAGGTTGTGTTTGTGTGGATGTACATTTCAGCATTCATTCAATGATATATGGCAGTGAATCTTCTGTATATAACAAAGAATTGCCTGTCAGTAGTTAGTTGCACTCAGAAAAATTATGAATGTTTTGCAGAGAAGTCTGTGAATGCAATTCTCTTCTTTCATCAGAAAGATTCAGGCACTGAAGGTTCTCTTATCAAGTTTCTCATCCGTAGTAGTCCCTGCATGAGCAAAGACCGGAGTCAAAATGGTGAAATTTGATGAATTGCTTACCATAAGCAGCCTTTGTTAATAATTAGAGCTTCCCCTTCCCCTTCCCAAGGCAGCTTTAGCGACAAGACGACGACTTATCAGTAGTTTCGGACTCCGATCGCGCCATCGCAAATTACCACCTTCCGACAGGAGAGTAATGGGGTCGGTCGGGCGACTCCAATGGCTAAGGAGTAACCCACCTGTGGGGCGAAGAGACCGGCACTGGAGCCTTGCACGGCACGTCAGCGGAGCAAGCTCGCGTCACAGCGGGACGCAAGGAGGTGGCCGAGCTTCTTGCGCTACTGGGAGAGCATGACAGGGTGGAGGGTTCGTGCTCAGACGAACGGAACACTGGAGCCAGGTAGAGCAGCATGCGTCGAGGCTGGGCGAGAGAGGCCAACCGACTCTGTACTATGGTCTGAGATTGTGGCCGAACGGCCTGGGCTAACGGGGCAGAAAGTTTGTGCGAGGGGGAAGGCCTGCCCCCGCCCTTCCCCACCATCTGTCGGAGTTTTATGTTTTATAGAGAGAAGAAGATGGAGCTTTTATGTTTAAAGTTCCTTTTTGTCTCCAACTTTAATTCATTAATAGAGAAAATTAATAATAACACTACATAATTATAATCCATTTTGTTCATACCATAATTATGGATTATTAAAATTAATTGTTTAAATCCCAACATTTGATTCACTAATCAAAACATCTTGTTATTTCTATTTTAATAAGAGATTATCAACATTAAAACCCACATCTTTCCCCTACTCGGTTGAGTACAAACTACTCAGTCGAGTAAATCGTACTCTCTGTTGAGTATAGGCCACTTACTCAGTCGAGTAAAAGCTTACTCGAACAATGTGAAACTCAAAAAAGTTTCTGAATATCATAAATTCATTTTACTAGATTGAGTAGAATTCACAAAGAATTTCTACTCGGTCGAGTACAGACTACTCAGTTGCATAAAAGATTGCTTTGATTTTAGAATTTTCAGCACTAATTAGAATGCATATAACATCGTAATAAAACCAACGGTTCACAACCCCTCCCAGAAAATGAATCAGTCCAGAAATGAGATTGAAAATTTTTGGGATGTTTAGCTTTGGTTCTTTATATACTGGTTTTGATACATTGGGTAAACTACCATTAATGAATTACTGGCTTCAGAGGATGGGCTCTCAATGCGGAGAAGTCGAGTCCAGCATCCAATTCTTCATCGATTTCTCCAACTACACTTCTGTGAAATTCAAACATTAAAATAATGTATCAGTTGGTGATTTGTGGGTTAATCATCTTCCATATTTAACATACACCAAAAAAAACAAAACGAGAAGGCAGAAAGGGAGATTCATTACATGTTATCACCCCTGATTATGTACAGCCCCAGGACGTGCTGTTGTACGCCCTCCTGCCAATTAAGTAAACAAAAATATAAGGACAACATAGAACAACATTCATCAATAGTTGTCTACCAAGGTTAAAATTGAGTTTTATGTGACATTATAATCTACATCAAACCAGCAGCCTTATGAGGAACATAAAAGAGATAAAGTAATTGTATAAAATGGATAAAGAAAAACCGAATCAGCAATATAAGACATGAGAAAGGAACACTCTGCAATGTGATTCGTATGAGCTTCAAAAATAAAAGCACGAAAATATCACCGCTTCCTGTGCTGAACTACATTCCATGGCTTCAAACCATCGGCAATAACAAGATATCAGACCTTGTGTAAGACAGTATCAATGCAAATGTTGCAAATCAAACCATGCTCCAGATTCAGTAAAAGAATAAAATAGACAATCTAGATATGGAATAGATATGAAATTGTAGTGGTCTATGGCTAGGAGATGGAATGAAGAAAGTCCGAAATATCAAAAGACAAACTATTGCAGTGACATTAGTGGTTTTTATTACTATGTCAAAGCGTAAACCGACCTTTGTGGAGTAGACTCGCTCATGGGATTCATCAAGGATAATATTAGTAGCTTGGTCAAAGCCCTTTAAGACACCCTATTAGAAGCAAACACCGCAGCATAGTGGCATGTTAGAAGAAGAAACAGAAATGTTGACAAATACCAGCAACGCTGTATGACATACCACTATATTGCGACCATCATTAGTAATGACTGAGATTTGTTCTGCATATACAAGAGGATAGGGATGTTAGCTATATAAAGAAAACAGTGTTTCAAGCAACTACTTAAAAATAAATAAAGTGTCTGTGTTGTACAAAACACCAGACAACACAATTTTTATTGTTGAGCATCTACTTACGGTCAACAAGAGATTCAAGTCCAAGTCCACCCGACATCTGATAGGGCCAAATAAAACACTAGTCAGTCCAGAAGAGTTTCTGCAAAAGAATAAAAACTGTTAGCAGGATGCTGCTATTGTTGCAAAGTGTTAGAGTCCAAGCTTGCCCAGGGCATTGTTACGCCTATGACCGCTTGTTTTTCTTGTTAAAATGTAGTATGTTAGCACAAGCACTAGTCATGTTTGTTCCTATGGGAATGAAAAAAAGTCTCATTGGCTCTTTACGGGGAATGGATAGTTCAGCGTTGTGGTTGAGCTACTCCACTCGGATAAGGTGCGTTCTTCGAGTCCCTAATCTTTGTATAGGCGTGCCCCCGTGCCTACTTGCGTTGTAATCTTTTCGATATCAGTGAAATACGTCTTTTTATGTTTATCGATGTCCCGACTCATTCGATTTACATGATAGTGTGATCCGTGCCTCTTTTTCGAATATATTACATATGTGATCCTTTGTTGCTTTAAAGGTACTCGAGTTGCGCGATAAAAGCTAACTTGCTGGTTCTCGCGTGAGCCAACAAGTGCCGCACAAGCTAGTCCAAGAACTAGCCCGTGACACAAAGCAACTGCTACTGATACAAACGAACACAGTAATGGAAGAAACTAAGCAAATAACCAATTCTGAATCTCGAATTTGTTCGGCTGTGTTTGTTTTAGCGAAAATTTATAGGAAACGAAAATTAGAGAGAAAATTAGAAGGAATGTTTTGATTGTGAGAAAGTTAGGGAAGGAATATTAGATGGTATTGGGAAGGAAAATTTGATTAAAACAAAGAGTGTTTTAATATATTCCCCGTAAATTTTCATCCCTAACAAACCAAGAGGAAAATGGGATGGAATCCAAGGGGAATTTACTTTTCCTCCCATTTCCATCCCTCTTCATTTTCCCTAAACCAAACAAAACATTGGTGTAAAAAGAGTTGTATCTCTTCAAAGGAAGTCTAACATCATTTCAAGCAAGAGATGCAGACAAGTTTGCATGATTAATGTGTCCCGGATTGGGTTTAGTACACAGTGGCGGTACCACTAGGTGGACAACGGGGATAGTTGTACACCCAAGTCGAGCTCAACACTTAACTCAGTCTAAAAATAATATATTTTGTACTTTTGTACCCCAAATGCAGATTAAAAAAATTATATTTCTTTCTTTTGTACCCCACTTCAGCTAAAAAATATTGTCTTCTACCCCAATTCAGCCTAAAAAAATTATACTGCTTATTTTTATACCGTCAAAATCATCTGAATAATATATTTTTAATTTTTTGTACCCCGAAGTAAAATTTTTAGTTCCGCTTATGTCTAGTACACAACTGAATTAGGCACTCCAGAGTCGCTGTTGCAAGTTATGATGCTATGAAGGGACGAAACAATTGGCTGCCCACACTCAAATCTAATTAAAAATGACCCAAACTACTATTACCCATTCTCTCCACTTCAGTCAAATGCAGAAGCTAAGACTATGTCTACTTAACACATTTTGATGCAGCAGAGAATACTAAGGATGCAGCAGGGGATACAATAACTCACCAAGAAGAGGAAGATCACAATATGGACAGTCTCATCCAAGAAACTGTGTTGCCTCGCACACGCAAATGGACAACAAAACATCCCCCGACTCAGTGGAAAATGTAACAGAAATTACAGATGGATAGTGACATGTCAAGGGAAGGAATCTGTTAAGTTGTTACAAAATGTGTATGGTTTATTGTTACAAAATATCCCCCGACTCAGTGAAACTACATAGTTTTGTATGGTTTGATTTTGGGCAAGCAATGCGTCTCCCATAGTTTGTTTGAGTTCAGTGAACTGGCTGGATAATTCTGCATTAGTCGGCATGGTTAAAGCTCTCAATGAAAGCACCAAAATGTTGCCAAACCAAGCAGAATCTTAAGGGAAATGAGCTGAGAAGGACAGAAGGTAGCAGGAGGAATAGAGAAAAGGAGAAAAGTAGCTAATATTTGTCTGAATTTCATTACCACTCAGGGGTGTTTATATAGGGAATACAATTAGGGTGCTTTCCACACCCTGTAACAACTTATCAAATCTGTAACAACTTAACAAAATCCTTCCCTTGACGTGTCACTATCCATCTGTTATTTCTGTTACATTTTCCACTGAGTCGGGGGATATTTTGTTGTCCATTTGCGTGTGCGAGACAACACAGTTTCTTGGATGAGACTGTCCATATTGTGATCTTCCTCTTCTTGGTGAGTTATTGTATCCCCTGCTGCATCCTTAGTATTCTCTGCTGCATCACATTTCCCCTTGCATACCACTACCCAATTTTACACCAAATTCCTAACTAAACATTTCAGTTGAAAAAAAGAATCATTAACACTAATCTGGCCACTTGTCGCCTTAACTATTATACCGCACAATACTGCACACAGAGACAGCACACATCCTGATCAGACCAGACTTAGCAAGTAAGTTCGAAACACTGAACGACACAAGCTCCATAATAATAGTATAATAAGAATCAGAGCTCACGGGTGCCGGCAGTTGCGGAGGCCGGCTGCGGAGTCGGTTGAGGTGCTACGCGCACTGACGTCTCCTTCTGACGTTATTTCTTTCACAGTAAAAGGTTTCAGTGAAGCTTCAAATCGGCCATGGCTGGTGTTGTGCCCTAATCGCAAAGTAGCAGGCCTCAACTCTCAATCGATTATTTAAATTTTACAATAAAACCCTGATTTGAAAGTGTGAAGAGAGAAGAAAGGTTTAAATCGGATCGGAGGTAACGCCTCCGGTTTTTGGTTCATCGGTCGAATTAATCCACTTGATCGGTCTGACTACTGATTCAATTAGTTATTATTATTAGGGAAAAAATTCAAAAGGGACCTTGAACTACCACCGCTTAACAAATTACGGTCAGAACTACCATGATTTTCAAAAAAGGTGCAATAAAAAAAATTGGACTGATTTTCTAAATTAAAATTTACCATTATATTTCAAACCTAATATTATTATAAGACTTAAATTTGTGTGCGAAAATTACATCATTTGGTTATCAAAAAACGTCATTTTCTTTATGTGCGTAAAATGATATAATTTATTTTAATAACCAAACAACGTAATTTTCGCACACAAATCTAAGTCTTGTAATAATATTAAGTTAAGAATGTAATGGTAAATTTTATTTTAGAAACTCAGTCCAATTTTTTTTCATCGCACGCTTTTTGGAAATCGTGGTAGTTCTGACCGCAATTAAGTAAGTGGTAGTAGTTCAAGACCCTTTTGAGTTTTATCCCTTATTATTATATACTTCCTCTGTCCTTTTTTACATGTAACTTAACTAATTTTTTTTTTCATTTTTACTTGTCAATTAATAATTTGCAATGCGTATTTATTATTAACAATTACCTTAAAATGTCAAACATTAATCACTTTTTATCATAATCAATAAAAAATGCATTCTTCACCAGCAATCATCTACCAATTTTACTTTTTGCATGAAAATTTTTAAAAAAAAATTAACCATCTACTTATTAAATTTATTCAACCGATAGCATTGACTTCACCTTAATCTACTCAAATTAATTTTCAACGACATGTATTGATAGCCTAGTTATGGGGATTCC
The DNA here is from genome assembly GCA_002312845.1 of Kalanchoe fedtschenkoi. Classification (NCBI taxonomy): domain Eukaryota; kingdom Viridiplantae; phylum Streptophyta; class Magnoliopsida; order Saxifragales; family Crassulaceae; genus Kalanchoe; species Kalanchoe fedtschenkoi. The sequence goes on along the minus strand of NQLW01000035.1, from coordinate 986,705 downwards.
GTCTATTGTAGAAGAGGTTTCTATTCGAAACCGGATTCAAGCGGTTTTATATCTAATCGGTTTTATAATTTTGCCTTATAAAGCATGGTAACAATATCAAACATAGTAAATTGAAACGGATAAAAATAAAAATTTGTAATAGTGATGGTGAGTGGCTCAGCACTGCTTCAAATTTCAAACCATGCGTTCATGAGTTGTATCACTCTTTTACCAATATAAGTCTCTTATTTTCTCCAAATTTCTCTTATAACTCTTCGTTTCTTCAAAATGATATAAGTTATCTTAGAGGAATTACTTGTCTAACTTCGAATCCAAAGAGATCCTACCTAGATGTTGCACGAACACTTGAATCTGTGACAATATGAACTCATTTATACAATCACTACAGCTAAACTTCAAATAAATTTAATTTATTTTGTGATAAAATAAAATAAAATAAATTAAAGCTATTTAAATTAAATTTAATTAGTTTTGCTTAGTTAAATGGAATTTGATTCAAGACTGCAAAGTCAAATACAACCACCCATATACTAAATCGTTTTGATTTTTAATATTCACTCTTCATCTATCATGTGTATAATAATTAAATTAATAATTTAAGTTTTCATAAGCATAACCAATCCTATTTTTGGAAAAACCATCCTTATTTTGACTAAAACAATGTGATTTTTAATTGATGTATACTGACATGACTGTATGGATAAAGATTCTAATTAAAAAAAAATTATGTAATGTATTAAGTATTTATTGAGAAGTTCTTGGGTGAACTGTGTCCACCAATAGGTAATTATCACGTGACGTGTTGAAAAGTCAAAATTACTATGATTTGAAATTTTTTTGACTTTTCAACACGCCACGTGGAGACTTCTTGTCCACCGCCACGTCGTAGATACAGTCCATGCAAAAATTACTCGTTTTACTGTGAGTTCTTCATTTATAATTCTATGTAACATAGGGACCATTGAGCAAAAAAGTTTTAGGTGAATTTGCAAATTAACAAAAAGGAAATCCTCAGCCCCACCGAACGCCGTCCCAAGGGCTGTGCTTGTGCATCGTCTTACTCTAACTCTGATCGCGAAAAATCGTCTTCTTCTCCGATAGCTGGTCCACACCGTAAGCTTCCGTGCATCCTCACCACCATTCCTCTACTACAACTACTTCTCTCACTCGACGAGACGACCATCCTTCGCGAGCACGTCTCTCTCCGTCCTCATCTGATCTCGTACTTCAACGCTGCTGGAGATCCGAAGGCGCCTTCTTTTTGTCAATCGCTGTTGATTACCATTGCACTCCTTTGATTCATGTGGCCATCCATGTGGATCTGGGTTTCCAGATTTGTATTTTGATCGGGGTTTTATCGGATTGGTTTGGTTATAGATCTTCAGTGCTGGTTCGTGTTCCGTGATACTATCGGATTTCCAGGGTTTAGAGGATCCAATTCTGTAAAATTTAACTTGCTTTCTTGGCGGTGGGAGGAGGATGGAGCAGTTGAAAACTATAGGAAGGGAGCTGGCGATGGGGTCTCAAGGCGGGTTTGGGCAGACGAAGGAGTTTCTCGACTTCGTTAAGTCGATCGGCGAGGCGCGATCTAAGGCTGAGGAAGACAGGATTGTTATGCAGGAAATTGAGACCCTGAAGAAGCGCATTGTGGAGCCCGATATACCCAAGAGGAAGATGAAGGAGTATATTATGAGACTTGTTTACGTCGAGATGCTTGGGCATGATGCCTCTTTTGGCTATATTTATGCTGTGAAGATGACTCATGATGATAATCTGTCATTGAAGCGGACTGGGTACTTGGCTGTTACTTTGTTTTTGAATGAGGATCATGATCTCATCATTTTGATTGTTAATACGATACAGAAGGATCTAAAGTCGGATAACTATTTGGTAGTTTGCGCTGCACTGAATGCTGTGTGTAAGTTGATCAATGAGGAGACTATTCCTGCCGTGCTTCCTCAGGTGGTTGAATTGTTGAATCACCCTAAAGAGGCTGTTAGGAAGAAAGCTGTGATGGCTCTTCATCGATTTCATCAACGTTCACCGTCTTCAGTTGCTCACCTTGTTCCAAACTTTCGGAAGGTGAAGATTTGTAATCAGAAATTTGTGTCATTCTCTTATTAGATAGTTAACCTGGTATATCGGTTTTTGTATTGTTTTCCGAGTCTGAGTTCATTGTTTTCTGCAGAGGCTGTGTGATAATGATCCTGGGGTTATGGGGGCAACACTTTATCCACTGCATGATCTTATTGGTTTGGATGCCAGTGCTTACAAGGATTTAATAGGCAGTTTTGTGAGCATTCTTAAACAAGTAACAGAACGAAGGTTGCCCAAGAGCTATGAGTACCATCAGATGCCAGCTCCGTTTATTCAGGTGTGTCGGCCTACATGTAATTGATTGGGTTGGACATCTCCAATGTTGAATTCCGTAAAGTTAGTCATAGTTTCTCAAAGTCTGAAGTTTTTGTAAATATAATGCAGAGACACATAAACATGGGGTTGGCTTTAGGGAAGCCTACACTTGGATTTGCTTTGATGTCTATTTTTTTTATTTTTTTCCGTATTCCTTTTTGAATTTGTTAGCCTTTATTGTATATTCCCCTATACAATATGATAGCGATTAGTTTATATTTTGATTGCAGCTACCACACCCATCTTGTGCATGTATTTTTCACTGCTGGCCTGCTGGGCTAACAACATTGATCATTGGGTCATTAAAAGCTATATTTAGACATCATGTATATCATTGAACATTTTATATATATAAAAATTAAACTAGTTGGAAAAAGAGCTTATCAATACCATTCATCACACCATTAGTGTGGTAATAAACAAATCTAACTTTGTAGGAGTAAAACATTTTCCTTGATTTTCTATTGGTATTGTCAATAAGGTTTCCAGTCTGTACTCAATTATGAATAAAGCAAGAATAGAAAATGCTTGAACAAAACCGACCAGCTGTGTTAAAGCTAGTTTCCCTGCACCATTTTTCTGTGAATCAAGCTGAGTCAATCACAATCGGGAATGTCACTGAATTTGCATATTAAGTATTGGATTCTGACTGATTCAGTTATAGCATGATGATAATCTGAAAATTATCAGACACGAAAGATTGTCGTTGGAATTTTGCTTTACGAATTCAATTTCTGATATAAGAGCTCACTAACATTTATTATTGTCAAATATTACCATATATTTGCAGATCAGGTTGCTCAAAAACTTAGCATTGCTGGGTAATGGTGACAAGCAAGCGAGCGAGCACATGTTCAATGTACTAGGCGACATATTCAGGAAGTGTGATTCGTCAACCAATATAGGCAATGCCGTCCTCTATGAGTGCATATGTTGTGTTTCCTCTATATATCCAAATACCAAATTACTTGAAGCTGCAGCAACTGCAATCTCCAAATTCTTGAAGGTAGTCTCTTCCTGTAACTGAGAGTTGGACTTCTGATACATTTATTAGATCATTTTATAGATGTCTGTAAGAATCTCAGGTATCTCCTGTGGTGAATTTTGGAGCCAGCACTCATGCTTGTTTGTTTCCATTCTTTGTTTGCATCTTTTGGCAGGCTGATAGTCATAATCTGAAGTACATGGGCATCGACGCTCTTGGTCGATTGATAAAGATTAGTCCTGAAATTGCCGAACAACATCAGCTGGCTGTGATTGATTGCTTGGAGGTACGATTGTATCTCAAATTACAGCCTGTTATGTATTACATGCTAACTGCCTAACGTAAAGCTCCTATTTTGAATCTGTTGAGATGCTTTACTTTCAATACATCTTTTGCATCTCACATTTTAGCAATGCCATCAATTGTTACAAAGTTATCATTAATATGATGAGTGATTCACATTGTTTGCTGATACCCAGTACACTAGCATATTGAAATCATTATACATCATATTGGCAGTTGGCCTTGCACTTAATTATTTAACATACTTAGTCGAGGATAATAAGCAACAACTCCATGATACTGTTGGTTATGTATAAACAAAAAGAAGGCTAGAGTGTAACACCTGCAAATCTAAGAGAATTTAAATGGATGTCGCAACACCTTAGAATAAGCACTGTCCTAGGCAATATTTCCCAAGTACCTCCTGGTATTACTTCAACACTTATTTTCTTTATACGGCGTCAATACTTTTTTGCTTCTGATATTGTCATATGTCTTGACAGTAGATATGATTCATATCTATTATCAAGGGCAATGCTGTTGCACATTTACTCATCAAAAGTTAGTAGAAGAAGATGGCTAAATTCGGGCTTACCGGCATATTATGTTAGGCTTTTTACCAGGATGGATGCTGTAATACTCTTAGAAAAAAGATACTTTATACGATTTTAAAAGATTGATACCCTGGTAGTGTAACTTAACAGTTGCTTCTCAGCCGTTATTTGTTTGTTATGTTATTATGGTGCATGTCTATGATTAAGATATGCCATTCAGTTTGCCAAAAGAAAGCATGCAAATGATGCTTCCAGGTTCTTTAAAATTGGGGAATGCATGTTAGTAATTTTAAATTTTTGTCGCATGCATACGCCGGGAAAGGTGTACATAATGCACTTATGGATGTGTTGGAGCTGCCGAATCAGGTACTGGTCAAACATAGGTTGTAAAAAGCATAAGAAACACCCTAGCACCTGAGTTCTTTCTGTCAGGACTTGTATGCTAGTAGCGAACTTCTATCTATTTGGCTAGAGTAACATGACTTGTTTTTTCCTAATGCTTAATGTGTTCTCAACATGCATTACAGGACCCAGATGATACTCTGAAGAGGAAAACCTTTGAGCTACTATACAAAATGACCAAGTCTTCCAATGTTGAAGTAATTGTGGATCGTATGATTGATTACATGATAAGCATCAATGACAATCACTACAAAACTGAAATAGCATCGCGATGTGTTGAGCTAGCGGAGCAATTTGCGCCAAGCAACCAGTGGTTCATCCAAGTAGATCTCAACTTTTGCTTTTGTTGTCAGTATAATTATTCTGTATTTATGTAAGCTAATTAAATTGAATCTGTATGATATTTTTCAGACTATGAACAAGGTGTTTGAGCATGCCGGAGACTTAGTAAATGTCAAAGTTGCACACAACTTGATGAGGTTAATTGCAGAGGGATTTGGAGAGGATGACAACACCGCGGACAGCCAGCTTAGATCATCTGCTGTATGTTACACACAATCTTCTTTCTAAATTTGAATTTCATTATTTTGAGGCTCACATTTCAAAGAATCTAGCTTGAAATGCATTTTCATCGTGGCAAGCTCCTGTTGGATTTCTTTGTTTGAAATCTTCAATACGTGTGGGGAACGTAAGGACCTCGACGTCAAGAAATTATTCGAAAATTAAGTGTACTTTGCGGTAAAAGGGCAGTGTATCTTGTTTATTATCTGAAATTACATGATTGGCGATTTTTTCAACAAGATAGCATCAAGCAACAGATAAAACCTAATTGAGGTCTGAAAGTGGTAATTTAGGAGAAAATTTATCGCTGAGTTTGAAACTTCACCTAACTGTAAGTAAAATGGCCAGAGAGGGGATGTTACATTGTCAGAATTGATTCACTTGCTCACTTATATAGCTTTGTTTCTGTCTTATGTAGAGATAGAGACTCCATTTTCCACTAACATTCCCGTTATTATTCTGTATGATTCTTGGCTTTGTTGCAGTCTTGTATTTGTTCAATTTTAAGTGGAGGACATTAGTACCATGAATAAGTTATGGTCGCTTCATGTGACAGTAGTTTTCAGTTTTGTTTACTGGTTTCCTATAAAATTTGTCAATTCTACAATACAACTTTTGCTAGGGACCGAGCTATTCGGCAATAGGTCTTTCCTACAGACAAACAAACCAAAAGGAAATATGTGAAAATTAATTGAGTAACATTTGTTTCTTGGGGATAGACCATAAAAGGCTCACAATTGTTATCCACAGGGCAATTGTTGTTATTAAATCTTCAACTGACCAATCGTTTTGCTGCTAAAAATATCATTGCCCTGTTACCCCTGTTTCTTTCATAATTAAGGTGTCTTTGGGGTGGTATTTGGTGAAATTGTGTGCCATTGTGGGTTATTGTCTGATTTATGACGGTACTTCAGAGAAGTGGCAACACATTTTTCTTTCTTCATCTGTTACTAGTTTAACAATTGACATTTGTGATGGGATGCAGGTGGAGTCATATTTGCGTCTTGTCGGGGAACCAAAACTTCCATCCGCCTTTCTGCAGGTCAGCTTCGGAATTAAGAGATACTATTGTCCTTGTTTAAATTCGCAGTCTGATGCTTTAGGAGGGTATGAATTTCTTTACAGGTCATATGTTGGGTCTTGGGTGAATATGGAACAGCGGATGGAAAATTTACTGCTTCATATATTAGTGGAAAATTATGTGACATGGCAGAGGCGCATTCAAGCGATGATACTGTTAAAGTACGTGTATGCTCAATGTATAAATTGACGGTTGTAAATATTCTCTGCGCATCAAAACCAATATGAGATCATGTTTCCATTTATTGTCATGCTCGCATGCATTTATTAGAGTTGAATCAGACGTCACAGCCATTTGAACTAATATTATACATTTGACCTGTCAGGCATGTAGATATTCCATTTTACTGGATCCTCTCTAACAGCGTTGCATCTTCTTCATTCTTTAAGTTCTGTGTTTTGAGGTAACAACTTATTCGGGCTTGTTTGTAGGCATATGCAGTGACAGCACTCATGAAAATATATGCATTTGAAATTGCAGCGGGGAAGAAAGTTGAAATGCTTCCAGAGGTAGATTCACTGGTTTAGAACTGTCGCATACTTTCTCAATTCTTATAACATTTGTCAAATGAACATGGAGGGCTACCCTGAATTGGAGTCAGTTTTACTTCATTATTATTACATGTTCCGATTCTAATACACTAAATTTGTCAACTCTGTCTTCTCAGACATGATTATTAAATAATCTAAGATGTTTGCCATAGTTTCAGTATATAATATAACTGTGCTGGCGCCATTATGTAGTGCCAATCATTGATTGAAGAATTAGCTGCATCACATTCAACAGATCTGCAGCAGCGTGCATATGAACTTCAGGCTCTAGTAGGCTTGGATGCCCATGCAGTTGAAAGCATTATGCCAGCTGATGCAAGCTGTGAAGACATCGAGGTGAATAACCTGACCAAATTTGTTTCTTTTTCCAGTTTCATGCAACTCTCACAACATCCTCCATGCCTGGATGAAAGGGAACCTGACGTGCATGTTTGCCTTCGCTTTGTACAACATGTTTCGTTATTCTCTATATTATGTTCATATTTCTATATTTTATTTGTCATCAAAGATCAGTGTTTTAAAAATCGCCGTTCCAGACTGATTAATCGCTTGGCGGTGTTGAAACGTTCCGCCTAGCCGATTAATTGTTCAAGATTTAATTTTTTATGAAAATAATAATTTTAAACATAAATAGTATAATTAATTATTAAATTTATTATTAGTATATATAACTCCGATTAATCGTTTTGATTAATCTCCGCCTAGCCGAGTAATCGCTAGGCGTTGTGCTCACCGCCTAGCGCTTTTTAGAACATTGTCAAAGATACACGCCTTAAGAGATATTGGGTGTTTCGTTGATGATGAGAATAATTGTCAATTACAACAGGAGTTTTGGGTGCTTAAAATGTTGCCTCTTGAGTGCATGTTTATAGATATTTACCGATTTCTATTATGGTCCATTTGTTCCTTGTGGATGTTATTCCTGATATTGAATTGGGGCAAGTCTTGTTGTTCAAGTAGGTATCATTCTATCATCAAATTTCTACAGTTGACTTTTTTTGTCTGGGCATTTCTGCAGATTGACAAATCTCTTTCTTTTCTGGATTACTATATACAACAAGCCATAGAAAAAGGTGCTCAACCCTATCTTCCTGAGAGTGAACGAAACGGCATGTCAAGTATGAACAATTTCAGTAACCAGCATGAGAGTTCACAGCACACTCTCAAATTTGAAGCCTATGAGCTTCCAAAACCATCAGTTCCATTCAAGGCTGCTCCACCTTCGCCCGTAAATGATTTTTCATTGGTACCTGACTCATCTTATGCAAATGAAACTCGTCAGAGTGCCCCATATGTGTCGGTATCAGATCGCGGGCCAGCTGAACTCAGGTTACGTCTTGACGGGGTTCAAAAGAAATGGGGCCAACCCTCATATTCATCCGCTACAGCTCCAACATCCAGTCCAACACCACAAAAGTCTGTGAATGATGGTGGTGGAGAGGCTTCAAATTCAAGAAGAGATGTCCCTTATGATTCGAAAAGAACCCAGGTTGAGATTTCTTCAGAAAAGCAAAACCTTGCAGCTTCACTCTTTGGTGGATCATCAAAACCTGATAAAAAGAGTGCATCATCCAGTCATAAGTCTGCAAGGACCAACAACCAGTCTGTTGAGAAAATCCAGGCAACTTCAGAACTAGTCGAGCAAAAAACTCCTGTTCAACCACCTCCTGATTTACTGGACTTGGGTGAACCAACTCTTCTTAGTAACCCCTCATATGTGGATCCATTCAAGCAATTAGAAGGACTTCTTGAGCCAGGCCAAGGAATCTCAGTTGGAAACCATAATTCTATATCATCACCTGATATTATGGGACTATACACGGACGGAACCACAATCAACCAGAGCAGCAGTTCTTCGATGGCTAGTAAGGATGACTTCAATCTATTAGCTGGTGTGTCAAATTCAGTAACCAAACCAGGCAGTGTGAATAAATCAGCACAACCAAATAAAGGGTTCAATCCCAAAGATTTTCTTGAGAAGGATGCTCTGGTAAGACAAATGGGCGTGACACCAATGAGCCAGAATCCAAATTTGTTCAAGGATTTACTCGGCTGAGCTGTTGAAGTTGATAATACTGCAAAGGTCAAGCCAGCTCATTACGAATAGTTTACTTTACAATTTTGCAATGAGCTGTCCTGATGGTCGAGCATATTATCCAACTGGAGAGCCATTGTGGCATGGACAAAGCGCACCACCACATGTCCAATTAAATGGTGCTATAACAAATCAGAGGTAGTACCTGTTCCTGGACTATATATAAGGCCTTGGTAGGGGAATAGAATCTACAGGTCTGTACGAAATGTGAAAGCTTTTGAATTACTTTCTTCTTTTGTTTATCTGTTGATGGTCTAAGGCTGATTGGTTTTAAGATGCCATGGGAGGTTGAAGCACGAGGCCATACAATACAGCAGCATTTGAAATCGATTTTCATTTAGATGGTGAGTTGATAATTTGGTGTGATATGAAGAGTAATAATGGAGTGCTCTATTTTTGGAGAGTTTTTTTGCCCTTTGTTGACTTCCAGTTATTTAGGCATCTGGACAGGCTTCTCATTAAGTCTATGGATCTCTAGCTTCGCCTGTGGCTGCAAATGATTCTTCCCACAGTCAAAAGCAAGATATGCATCCTAGTTCAAACAAGGCCTTTTTTATCTGTGTGATTCTGTCCCCGGCTCAATTTAGTCCCCATATGTGGCATATTTAATCTTTATGCTTTATAAACTATGCATTATGTTATCCCATCATTAGTAGCCGAATTGGTTGTGTTAAGTCAGCTTGAACCCGCCATTGGTCTTGGATTCAAATCACGAGTTTAAGCTAAATCCAGAAACAATTCTTCGGTTTTTCATGTAGAAACTGCGGATGATCATGTAGATAGTGTCCCTTTTCCGGATTATAAATCCAATTCAGATGAACTCATTTTTATTCTGGAACAGTTAAGCATTATTTCGAAATAATAAGGGTGGACAAATTTAGTATTTATCCAACAGCTGAAAAAAATGTCGTGTTTTGAGATCGGGTGGCTAGGAATCTCTAACATAAAAACAAAAGTGGATTTCGGAATATCAGAAAATAATTTTTATGATTTTTCAGATAAAAATTTAGTTCCGTATCATCCATTTCTTTATTTGATTGATCTCAAATTTGGACTCTCTGACATAAGTCTGGATTCGAATTGAAACAGAAAAGAAATGGGCTGCCTCTTGCTTAGCTATTTCCTTGTCTTCGTCAAATTGAATAAAAAGATTGTAATGTGTCTTTGGAATTGACTATATTTTTTAAATATGAAGGTGAAAAGATCAGAATTAGGAATCTCATTTTGGATATGTTACTAAATTACTGTTTTGGTAAGGTGAGAAATTCTATTGAATTTAGTATTAGTACTCCTATGAATAGGATATGTTGGCGGTAGCAACAACTTGAGAGCAGTTAGAGAGTTATCGAGAATAATTCATGGGGTAATTCTTTTTGAGTTTTGTGTAAGTTTTTGAAATTTTTTTTGTAAGAGAAAACCTATTGGAGGTTGAGAAATTGGTATACGAGAGTGTTGAGTAGAGGACATTCATTCTGGCAATACATATCTATCATCAGAAGAGATCGTGGACGTAGACTTTGTTGAGAGTTGAACCAAATTAAAAATATTACGTCTTTCTTTTATTTTTGTTCATATTATTATGTGTTGGTGCGTGCGCTTCATGTGAGTGTCTTATGTTGTTGTTTCGCCGCGCGTGACAAGAGATAAGATAGGTCTTTCAACTCTAACAAACTGATATCCAAGCACATAGAGTTGGTAGATGAAATGCGAGTTTGCAAGAACGCATAGTGATATCGTGTTCACTTAAAACACGCTGAGGAGGATGTTGTGAAAGATTATATTTAAAGAAGGATGATGCGGAATATTCTTATTAAGGGAGGAGACGTAGAATGTGATCAACAACAATCAAGAGCGAATCTCGGCCGAGTATGATTGAAGATGCAAATACAAATTTATGAAGATAAAAAAGTTTAGAAAGTCTAGTCACGGGAGGATTTATTGTGAATTGACTACTTTCCTGAAATTAATGAAGAATTTTTATATCTTATTGGATTGACATGCGGAGAATTCATTTTAATCAAAAAAAGAAAGATGAAGACTCCAGATTGTTGAAGAGAATGATCAAGAAAATGATAATGACTCCTCAAATTCGAAAACCACATTCAGAGGTGGTATAAAGATAGAGATATTTAGAAATTCAATGGAGGATTTGTTAGAAATTGACTAGATTTCTAAATATGAAGGCGTAAAAGATAATCAACTTAATTGAACATTGATTAAAATTAAGAATCTTATTTTAGATACTTTACTTTGGTAGGATGAGAAATTTTATTTGATTGGTATTACTATCCTTATAAAGAGGATGTCTTAGTGGTAGAAATAATTTGAGATCGGTGAGACAGTTCTATAGGAGAATTTATGAGGAATTCTTTTTGAGTGTTGTGTAAATTTTTTGTTGGAGAAAATATATTGGAAAGTTGAAAATTTTGTATATGAGAGTATTATGTAGATGACGCTCAGTCTTGTAATACATATATATTAATAGTGAAGATTGTGGACATGGACTTTGTTGATAGCTAAACCACGTTAAAAAAATTGTGTCTTTCTTTCGCTTTTTATTCATATTATTGTGTCTCAGTGCGTGTTTTTCGTGTGAGTGTCTCGTATCGTTTTTCTGTCATGCGTGATGAGATACAGGAGATGTACTTATACCCTAACAAGACAATGTGTTTCCTTTTATAGCGAGAAAAGTGATGTTGAGCTTCGGCCCGTGAGTTAAATCCAATAATTGGGCTTTGGCTTGTGAACCAAACTCACTAACTAAATGAGTATTATCAATGAGTCATACACATGGACTCAACCCATTGGGTTTATTCAGTCTATCGAACTCAAGCGTGTATTGAGCCAGATCATATTCGGACCAAATCTTATTGAGAGGTCGATCTTTACTCTTTTCCAAAAGTGAGCCATAAGCGATATTCAAAAATTCTAGTTCCCTTTCTTTACACATTTCAAATTTTTCCAAATGTTATGTATTTGCGATTGTAAATTTTATTCTTCTTCTATGAGAAAATTTATTTTTCACGACTGTTAAGAAAATTAGATAACAATTGAAAGAACACTGAAATGAAGTGTAAGCACGACCTAACTAACTTTTGGTCTCGATTGATAAATAAATTCACCTTTATTTTCTTATAGAACAATGAAGACAAGAAGAGGAATATATATATGGGTAAAGAGGAAGAGAATGAATCTTTACATTTATAAGAATAAAGATCAAAATGTTGTTGTTTATTTCTAACTAATTAAAAAATACATAGTATTAGTGTTCAAATGAAAGACTGAGACGCCTGTACAAAATGTAATGTTGTTGTTTTAAAAACGATTGGCACGAATGCAAAATATTACTTATGTTGCAATGATGAGAGAATAATTAATTATATTTGTGATTTGATAAGTGGATAGTTAATATCCAACTACCACCATAAGACATAAGAATATATATTAGTTGTGGAAAAATGGATATACCCCGTCAGGGTATCAAGATATACATCTGAACGGCTAAAATAATTTCATTTTGAATGATATTTAGGGGTTTCAGAGTTTCATGATTCAAAGTTTCGAATATTTTAGGGTTTCTAGGGTTTATTTTTTAATATTTTTAGGATCGAGAGTTTTAGAGTTGTGAAACGACGCCGTTTTGGATGTGTTTGGAAACATCCAAAAAATACTAAAAATCTGAAAATTTGAAACAAAATATTCTTTAAAACCCTAAAATAATAAATATTCTAAAAGTTAGAAATCCTAAATCTCATAAAAATAATTTAAAACGATATCATTTCAGTTGCTAGGATACATAGCTTATATACTCTGATAGGGTGTATCCGCTAAACCTATTAGTTGGTCATATCCTCATTGTTAATAATATAAATGTAAAGATAATTTGCTTGTTAGATTATAAATTTTTTTTATATAAATGAGTGAAATTACCAGTAAATTCTTGTTCAGTCAGTTTTCATTTCATAATTTATATGGGTAAATGATCATCTAAATATGAAAGATAAAATAGATTTTGTAAATGAAATTGCAAATATATCTTTACTATTAATGACATGATTTTTATATTAAATTTACCGTTTTTACCATATGAATTATTTAACCGAAACTAGGCTAACAAGGATGAATTATCCATTTCACTCGCTTTGATGGAAAACTTTTATGCAATATCTTTCTCGCTCGCCTTTCCGACCTTCTCCAAGGTGCGTACTTTATTACATCCTCTATTAGTCGCTCACTCACTCTTTTGTGCAATTCAGTTTTTAAATATATCTAGTTTGTTTCCAAGAAAATTTTCATGCCTCATTGAATATGTATTGACACTCATTATGCCTATGAATATTAATCAAGTAGAAATTAGACAAGAACAAGAGTATGTTTGGAATTGAGTCGATCTCTAATTTAAAGATTGAAGGGATAAAGAATCGGCTTATTTGGAAGTTGATTAAAATTAGGATTTTTATTTTATATATGTTACTATATTATTGTTGTGATGGGCTAACGAGTTCTATTTGATTTCGTATAGTTAGCTAATGTAGGTTATAAAATTATTATTTTGCTAGAATGAGAAATTTTACTTGATATAATATTATTACTCTTATGAATACCAACAAGCTATTGGTCTACTGGCTTTGAGTATTGTCTAATAAATTCAAGATTCTAGGTTCATAATTTGGTGATACCGCATGCGGTGGGTCTGGCGCAACTAGTAAGATAGAGAGAGTGTTCGGACCCTGACCACCACCAAAAAAAAATTCTTATATATAGGACATCAGATCTTGTAAGAACAACTTGAGATTGAGGAGTTCTTTTGAGTGTTGCATTTTTTTTGTAGTGTTTAGTTGTAGGTTTTAGTTAGAAAAAACATATGCGCTTTGTTAAAATTACTTTCCATGTGCCAAGAATGTTGTGTCAACAGTCATACCCTCTTTAGGCTCTCCGAGTCAACTCTTTGTAAGCTCCCCGAGCCATTTCTTATTTATGTAGGTGTTTTTCGCTAATAAATTCTTTTTGTATCATTTATCAATAAAATAAAATAATTTTAAAAAAAATGTTGAGTGAAGAAAGACTTCATTCATAGTATCCGGTGCTGAATAGAGAACATCCATTCTCCAATACATAACTATCAACAGTGAAAATTCGTCAATTCATATTAAAATATCATATTTATGTCATCAAATATATATAATTGGGAAAAAATCTGTAAAAGAACCTGAAACTAGCACCTCCTACCTTGTTATGGTTCGAGCTACCACTGTTACCACACAGGTAGTTTTTGCATGACTCCATTAATAAACATCTAGCACTATTTATTGTTAATAAAAATCAAATTTGATATTATTTTTAAAATAAAAATAAAAATGTGGAACCCATCTATCCTCCACAACCCTCTTTCTTCATCGAACCCACCACCACCCCCGCACCCTCATTTACTATTGTCGCCATCTTAGAGCCGTTCGTTGTGAGGTGTAAGACCTCTGTTGGAGTCTCCAGAACATGAAAATGGATCAGATTCAGATTGTTATTAGCCACATACCATTATCTATTAAGCTTTCTTCAGATCGGAGAACTCTGGAAGATCTATTCCAATATACAAGTTCTTTCAAACAATTTGGTCCCCTATCCAAAAACTAACTCAGACTAATATACAAAGCCATTATTATCATTAAATGATTCTATTCACGCTCTCATCGGAGTGAATGTTTTCCAACATAAATTGGGCTTCTAGAGAATATGATAGTGTTTGATGCCAACTCAAACGTCTTTGCTGAAAGTCTGCCCTCCAACATTTCAGGCTTGAAAAGCATTTAGGAGCTGAACATTGCTCACAATGTTCTCCCATGAACTGTGCCAGAAAGCATTTGCAAATTGTCCAACTAGGTGAACTTCACATTCTCACACAAGGCCAATTGTGTGACCGATAAGTTGAAGACTACGGAGGACTTGCTCCCCAATGGTGAGCAGACATGTGGACTGCATCAAGTCGAAATGAGCAGGTGGAAGTGAAGGAGCTAGCAGAGGACACCTTCTGAGGGTACCCCACCCAAGAATCAGCCAAGCCCATCAACACCCACACCAGGTTTTTTAAAATTTCCATTGTTATCACAGCAGACCCCATCAATACCAACGCCAACTCCGAAATAAGGGAAGACTCCGCCAACATCAAGGAAGACTCCGTTCTCACCGTCAACTCCAGAAAAGACTTTCTAAAAAGCTATTAGACGGTGAGCACAATGTCTAGTGATTAATCGGTTAGATGAGAATTAATCGTAACGATTAATTGGACAGCTAATCGAAGTTATATATTTAATAATAAATTTAATAATTCATTATTAACTTATATGTTTAAAAACTATTATTTTCGTAAAAAATGAAGTCTTGAACAATTAATCGGATAGGCGGAACGTTTCAACACCGCCTAACAATTAATCGGTGTGGAACGGAGATTATTAAGCTCTTGTTAGTGACTTTGCCTTCATAATTTTATGCGCCAATAATAAACCCACACAATGGCAAAATGGATTTTTTTAAAATTAATTTTTTCGTGAACTTCGTTTTCCCGACTGGCCCTCCAATTCATAAGTTTTTTGAAATGGCCTAGTTGAGGCCAATTGCGGTTTGAAACCGTGTCTGGATTAAGTCCAGCCACGTTTTCAAACCGTTTCTGGAGGATGACTAGGCTAAACATCCTCGTCAGCGCACACGTAGCACAACCGGAATCTCATACTGTGGTTTAAGACAAACCGCTATTTCAAATAGTGGTTGGATCTTAAATACAACCGCAGTTTGAAATTGCGACTGTACTTAAACCAGCCACCATTTTAAGTCGTGGCTCAACCACAAAAAACACGTAAAATCATCATCATCATCATGATTAGATTGGATCGTCTGCTCTACTTTGTGTCTTTCTATACTATTTCATTCCTGCACTTATTTCTCTGATCACTCTCAGAGTCTCATGTATGGTATATTACTCTTGCTCTGTATATATATATATATGCACACATTCCTTTGCAAATATGGAATGGAAATATTTTTAGGTTTCGCTAATCGGGAAGACAACTTTCATGAAAGAATTAATTTAAAAAAAATCAACAAAATGTTAACTGACAAGAAATGTGAGATATTAAAAATAGAGGGAACTTGAGGGGTCCAAACGCAAATATCAGAAAGGCAACGGAGAGCTAGAGCGTCGTCGTCGACGGGGTCCCCTGAGAGACTAAAATCTTCATATTTTACAAACCTCTTTCTCTGTCTCTGTAAATTGTTTGTAATCGCGCCTCTCGTCTCGCTTCGCCGTCTTTCGTCGTCTCAGGCGCCGATCCTCCGGCAGCAACTGGCATCATTTGGGCGTTGACGTGATCCACGTGGCCCTGGTAGATATCCTTCGCGTGGGGATTTATTTCAACTATTCACGCTCAAGAAGGTAGTGATGACTATGGATCTGGATCTGTGGATTTCCAAGGTCAAGGAGGGGCAGCACTTATCGGAAGACGAGCTTCAGCTTCTCTGCGAATACGTAAGCATGTGGATTGATTTGGGTTTTTTTTGTTGTGAGGGTTTGGGTGCTTCATTTGTTGTTCGATTGGGTTATTGAGATTTTCGGGAAAAGTGCTTTATGGTGGATTTCGAAGTTGCTCCGAAGACCGTGTCCTCTTTATTTTTGTGCGGTTATATCCTCACTCGTCAAAACCCTAAATTTTTCATTTTGTGTTAGCTTTCGTAGCTTGCTTTCATAGCTCTTGTCTGCTTTGACGAGCTGAAATTGGTGTTCATATTTTCATGACTGAAACCATCTGCCATAATCTCTGGAAATAAGTACTGTAAAGGGTTGATGTCATTTTTGTTTTTTAAGCACAATAAAAATTGTTTGGTTTTTGAGATACCATTGGCAAGTAAATTACTTTAATCTGGGTGGCGGTTATGGAGCTATGTCAATAGAAGTATGTTTTGAGCTTGAAATATTAGATGATAGAAAATAGTATATGAAGTTTTAAGTTCCTAGTGGCCTCTGGACTATGTCTGTATGCTATCACTGTTGAAGTTGTAATGTGCATGGAGATTGTACAAATTACAGTGTTTTTTCCTGCGTCAGGTGAAGGAGATTCTCATTGAGGAGTCTAATGTCCAACCTGTCAATAGTCCAGTTACTGTTTGCGGTGATATTCATGGTCAGTTTCATGACTTGATGAAGCTCTTCCAGACAGGTGGTCATGTTCCTGAAACGAATTACATCTTCATGGTATAATCTCATCTGTGAAGCTTGGTTGTTACACTCTAAATGAAATAGTTTTGGTTAGTTAAATAATGTGTCCGTAAACACAGAGCTTCATTTCTGCAGGGCGATTTTGTTGATCGTGGATACAATAGCTTGGAGGTTTTCACAATTCTTTTGCTTCTCAAAGCAAGGTAATGCTATTAAATTGAATGACTAACATTACATTTAAACTTTATTTTCCTTCTGGAGTCTTTGTATTTGGCGCTGGCTCTGACGCCTTCGGCAATGATTGTATTACTTGGAAAGATGTGAATTGAGTGATTTTGGATGATAATCCGTTGTTTGCTGGCTTTACTAAATGATAGTCTTTAGAGGCACTCGATATTGTATTTGGATGAGTTTACCATTATCTTCTGACAAATTGAGACATAGATTAGGTACTGCTGTCAAAGAAGCCGGTTGCATTCTTCGGATATGCAGAGCTGCAGTTGCAAATGTACATATCTTGAATGATGAAAAGGGTGGTACATGTTACCTAATAAGCGAGATTATCTTGTTATCATCGATGTGAATCACATGGCTTAGTTGAAACCGCATGTGTAGTAGGAAATTTTATTGTGGTCCCTAAAATAAGAGTACTTTTTTTGAATTTTCATCTGAGATGTGTACTGTTCACATAAATGCTCCATGTCGTGAGATCTCTTATGCTGAGAATACAAACAAAAAATGATGAGCCAAGGCCCTTAAATATGTTAGGGAAGTACTAGCAAACGAGAATTATCTTAAGATACAAAGTCATGAGGTAGGAGCTTGGTTCATTTGCTTTTTCTGGGTGAGACATACGTTTGAGGTATCCAATTGTATGTAGTTGCAATCAATTAGTCCCTTGAAAAACATTGTACGTACATGTGACATATAAATTGAACGATCTTGTATTATATGTTTACATGCATGATCCATTTTGTGGGAATCACTTGTTCTTTTGCGATACACCGCTGGATATGTACTTCTATACTTTCCTAGGATGGAACTATTGAAATCTATATTTCACTCCGTTAGCTTTTAGTACCCAGTTCTTATTTGTTAAGATATCTATTATGCTACTGAATTAGCTTCATGTACTGATAACAAAACCTTATGAAACATCGGTAAAACAAATATAAATATCCTCTATTACTTAATTGCTCAGTTCTCCTTGTCGTATGGTTGCAGATATCCTGCCAATATCACTCTTTTACGTGGAAACCATGAAAGTAGGCAGCTAACGCAGGTACGAGTTAGATGCTTAGTAAAATCTCACACTTCCTCGGCCTCCTTTTGTGCACTAACCAGAACCTGAAAGGAAATCTGTGTTTCCACTCGCCACTTTAAGGCATCCTCTTACTAGTTAATATGCGGCATTGATGCTTTGTGGGACAAAAACTTCAGACAGTACCTACAGGATGTAAATTATAGTAGCTTCAAATGTTTATAAGAACTGATTCTTAATAATCAAGCATGCTGCTTTTGAGAAGTCTTAAGATTGGGATATGGTATGAAAAATGTGTTGAAATGGTTATTCTGCCATATTCAGTGTGATGGACAATGTTAAGGATATATTAGGAAATTGTGAAGTATTTTATAGGCAGACTGTTTTGACGGAAGCGTATGGTTTACATGTTGTGGATTTAGTATATAGGCCTCTCTATCTTCTTTTATCTTTCCCCTTGTTCTATCTGGTTTGCTTTTCTGGGTTTTATAGAAGATTGACCTTGTGGCGCTTCAGTTGATTGATTCTTCATGCTTACTTACATTCAATTAAGCCCCCCTCCTCGTCCTCCTCCTCCTGTTCGAAGGTTGTCCAGTAGGGAATAATAACTAATATGCTAATTTAATTGCAAATTGCGAAGTACAACTAATAAACATAGATCTTGATGATTCTGATGAAATATTCATAGGTATATGGTTTCTATGACGAATGCCAAAGGAAGTATGGAAATGCTAACGCTTGGCGTTACTGTACAGATGTTTTTGATTTTCTAACTTTATCGGCGATTATCGATGGAACCGTAAGTGTCTGCCTCTCTGACCTCTTAACTTTTATCGATTTTCTGAACTTGATAATTATGTTACACCATCCTTTGGAATGACAGGTTTTGTGTGTTCATGGTGGCCTTTCTCCAGATGTTCGGAGTATTGATCAGGTAAAATTTAGTTTGCTGCCTTTTGCTCGTTTGCTAGTTTTCATTTTTTCTGGTGTTTGGCAGCCATTTTTTTTTTTTTTTGCATTATTGAGTAATTACTGGTGCTGAATCTTCAGGATGTCAATGAGCTCCATCATTTTAAGTAAATAAAAAATGATTAAACATCTTCTGTCAGCATCATCTGTCCTTTAGCTATGCTTCCTGAAACCCAAACTTGATCTCAGTCAACTACTCAACTGTTCTCATCCTTATTGCTATCAAGTCTTCTTTGAGCCTTTTGATGAAGAATCTGTTTGCCTAGATTTCGTGCATATGTCCAAAGCTGTGTATTCCTGCCAAGTGGCACTTTTTGGAGCCACTGCTGATCTAGTTTACCAGCTCCCTTTTAGTTACGTGCAGCCGTGCTCTCTCAATTTTGTGTGATCTTCAAGCTTTTTTTGGAAGCATTAATTATAAAAATTTGTTAGTATGTTAGTTCATAATATTGTTCTGCGGTGAAAGCATTTGATTAATCCTTAATATGTTGCCCTAAACAATTTATTGTAACTTTACAGATAAGGATAATTGACAGGAATTGTGAAATTCCTCATGAAGGGCCATTTTGTGACCTTATGTGGAGTGACCCTGAGGAGATAGAAACATGGGCAGTTAGTCCTCGAGGAGCAGGTTGGCTATTTGGATCCAGGGTCACAACCGAGGTGTGTGGTTTATATTTTTTTATGATTTCTATTTTTTCTACCGTTACTAATATTCTGTCCATGCAGTTCAATCACATCAATAACCTGGAGTTGGTTTGCCGGGCACACCAGCTTGTGCAAGAAGGTCTTAAATACATGTTTCAAGACAAAGGACTTGTGACAGTAAGTGGATTCTGAGTTTAAAAATTAAGTCGGAGGATTGTTTAGAATGTAATTTTGTATGACATCCTCCGATGAATCCTCTACTCACAGTGATGTCTGCTCTGAGACTTGCGCACAGGTCTTTGGTGGGGGAAAGTCCAATCCTTGCATGTGTCAGTAGTAATGCCATTTTTGATAATTTATTTTGTCAAATATGGATTTATGCAGGTGTGGTCAGCACCTAATTACTGTTACCGATGTGGGAATGTGGCCTCTATATTGAGCTTCAACGAGAACATGGTAAAGTTTTCTTAATTCCTTGTGTATTTTTTATGACATAGGGCACTCATTCATCTAGAAGATAAGCTTCCTGTCTTTCTTGTAATTTTCTGAATTTGTTTGACTCGTGCTTTTGAACAGGAACGAGAAGTGAAATTTTTCACAGAAACTGAAGAGAACAACCAGATGAGAGGGCCCCGGACTGGGGTACCATATTTCTTGTAGGAGTTGAGCCAGCTGCCTTAACTGTTTGATCATCATACAAGAAGTTTGAAAATGATTGTGAATGGGGTGAGAAAATGGAGATATGTGATGCTCCTCCAAGCAGCCTTGTGGAACAAGAAGTTGCATCTTGTGCATCAAAAAGGACATTCATTGGTTGTTAATTGCTTAGATTCTTGATTCCTCATCTGTGTAATGGTTTGTCAAACTGACGTCTGTTTTTTTTTCCTTCATTTTTTTCAGTATATGATGACGACAGTCTAGAGGGTGTTAGTATTAGATCCTGGTTTGTTAAATGTCGCTCAGTATTGTTAAATAACCATCTTAGCCTTTTTGCATTGAATGTGTCTTTTTAGCTTTCATCACAGGGTCTTCACTTTATTTTCCAAATGTTGCCTCCTTCGGTAGTCCCTGAGAATTTGGTTGGTTTAGGCAAATTGAGGAGGAAAAGAAGATAAGAGAGCAAACGTATGTTTTAATAATTGCATCCTATTTCACCTTTAATTTTTTCTCTTAAAAATTTCACCTATATAAAAACAAGTGAAATTTTTTGGACAATCAATTAAAGCACTCTTTGATTTAATTATTTTTTAAAACTTTCTATTTAAATTTCTTTCATCCAATTTTTCATAATTCACACAGAGAATTTCTTGTAACTTATCATTCAGTGTTTAGTTCTCCCATTTTTAGTAAATCAAATAGAGCCTATATATAACAACTTCATTTTTAAAAATATAGGTGCCAGAGGAAATTGAAATTTTAATGAATTCTATTTGACCATTTGGAATGAAAAAAAACAAAAATTCAAAAGATATTTTTAATCTCACTAAATATCTCATCTATTTTCCATCAAATTTAATTTCACATAATTTTAATCATAAATATAATTCCTTTTAATTTTCTCTTGTATTTTCCCTCATATTTTCCGTAAAACAAACAGACTAACAAAACGATGCTTAGGGCTCTTTCCGAATAAAATTTTGGAAGAAAACAAGAGGATTCATCAAAAAATTTCTTTGATATAGAGTTTTGGCATGGAGGAAATGGAAGGATTTGGAAGAAGTACATCCTTGCAAACCCCTATTTTCAAATCTTTCCAATTTAAAATGATTTGAGCCGAAATGACTTTTACGCTTTGCGTTCCATTATTATTAAATCACAAGAATGATATTTAAATAAAAAATATTAATTTTTATCTTTTCTTTTTTTGCCTACTTTTTTTATAACTTCTTTTTTCTTTTTAAATACTCACACACCCAACTACCGGTGGGGCTTAACCTCGAGAACTCAGGGATGACAAACCATCATCTAACCACTCGATCACCACTATGATGATTTTTAAGAAAAAAAACAGAAACAAACTGATTAACATCATTCAGCTCATCAAACTTTGTTCACTTGATAAGTTCATTTCAACAGGAATCATAATTCTCGCCTACTAAATAACACATTTTCCCACTCATTTCTCTCCAAATCACTCTTTGACTCTTGGTCAACTTTTTACTCATTACGTTCAAATCTTCTCTTTTCATTCCTCTCTTTTCCTTATAAACCCTTTCTCTCTAGTTTTCTACAAACTTAACAGTTTTATACTTGAGGGGTAGCTCAGTTGGTGAGCACCTCATTTGAGAGGGGTTATAGCTCTCGAGTTCGAATCCCCAAGAGGAAAAATGAGGAACTACTATTGATCCCCTTTATTAAAAAAAATCCCGTTTCTCTAGATGGTTGATTGGTCTTCATTTGTCATTGCAATTACTATTGATCGTCAACTTACATTTATTTTTTCAGAATATATACTGTCGTTGCCACATCCTTCATATGCCCCACTAGGAAGAATCATCTGCAACTGACGCTCAGTTTACATATGATGTCTCACCAACGAAGTTATGGGTATAAATAAAGAAAACAATTTGAAAATTTTAACAGATTTCATTTCTACTTTGCAGAAAGTATTACATCATTTTCAACAGCCGATTTTTTGGTTTCCATGTCATGGGATATTTGGGATGGATGCATTATGAGAGGGTTGTCAAATAATTACTCTCCGGTTTAAAATTGGTAGAAGATGATAAGAAATAATAGTTTGAAAATATATGAGGAACAGATTATACATAAAACCGGGTGAATGAAAGAAATTCAGACAACCAACCATAGTTCAATTGGTAAGAGATGTGAACATTCACCTAAGAGATATTTTTTAAATTCTTATTGAGAGTATAAGCATGGATGTTACTGGAGGCCCGAGAAAGATAGCCTGCAGACAGAGTTTCTAATAATATACCATGCAAGAAGTATTTTAATCTAAATAAACATATAATAATTTTTTTAAGAAAAAAATTCTGACAACCTGTGGCCGGGCACCAAGTAGAAGTTGTAACCATCACATTCATTTTATAAAACACCAAAATGAAAGATACATTTTATTTGTCATAGTTTTCTTATGACCAGTTAGCCACTGATTTGGTATCTAAGACACAACATAACCTTTTAGAGGACATAATGACGGCAGTACGGTGACCTGTGTGAATCTGATTACACAGTGGAACTATGATCGTTTCCATCGAATTCTGGACTCAGTTTGGTCATCCTATACGACTGCTGATTAATGACTTCCGCAGTTGAAGGGCTTTCTTCAAGAACCACTCCATATCCGTCATCCCAGTTGGTCATTCCTGGAGCCAGAACTTGCCAAAACAATCCACCACCGCACGGGCCCTTGTCACTGGCCGAGTTGTAAATAGCGTCGAAAAGATGTCCAAAGTATTTGTCCCTTGCATCCACTGTGTACCCAGATGATCTTGAAGATTTGCCGAACTCAGTGAGCATGATTGGTTTCTTTAGCTGAGTGTTTGAATCTTCAATATGCGCCTCAACCCACTTGTCCACAAAGATCAGTTGTGCTTTATCGTCACCTGAAGTCCTGCATGTGAGCAATATATGATATTAAATGCTTACAGAAAACATGCTTATTACACATAAGATGAGAGAAAAAAGCAGTTTCAAACCATTGATCAGTGTAGAGATGGATTGTGGCAAAGTCAACATGAGTGAGGTTATTGTTAGTGATGAAATCAGTTCCTACAACATATCCTCCGGGATTCACTTGTTCCCTCCTTTCTGGGGTTGTTTCACCATAAAATCCCTCCAGCCCGATTTCCAGCATATGGTTTCCATCAATAGATTTAACATACGCTGCCATCTCTTCTACCCAACTCTGTGTCACAAACACAACAAAAACTCATTTTTCATTTACTAGCTGTTAAATGGTGCCTTGACAAAATATTGAACACACAATGAGAGAGCATATATACTTGAAACGTAGCTCCAGAATAGTCAGCCTGGCAGTGGGGTTCATTCATAAGCTCCCAAGCAAAAATCGTTGTATCATCTTTGTAGGCCACTCCAGTGATCGTGTTAATTCTTGTCAGTACAGCCTGAAGCAAATTATTTATAAAAGAAGTGTCAGTTTTCGAAACTTAAGGTAACATGTTTCAAGATGGGTTTTTTTTGGAAAGAAAACATGTTTCAAGACGCATTATATCTGTTTTTACGCACCTTTACATGGTTTTTGTAGTACTCTTTCAAAGCAGGATTGGAGAAGAAGTCATCGTCTTTGTTCACAGGGAGTCCTCGTTCTTTTCCCCACTTGACATACTGATTTTTACCACCGAAGTCGTTCCAGTTGTTCACCAAGCTCAATATCAAATGAATGCCATGCTTGCCAGCTTCTGATATCACAAAATCCAACCCCTGTAACATCAGCCATGCACCAAAAATGAGTAGCAGGTGCACCGGTTACAGCACAAAAGCACAAAATGGAAAGGTGGCTTAGTGAAGTGGAATCGTATATACCTTAAACATGTCCTCACTGTATGTGCCCGGAGAAATCTGCAGTGGGCGATCGCCAGCATCACTGAATGCCCAAGTTCTGGTGACAGTGAGTCCAAACTCAGAAGCTTGTTTGAAAGCTGCAGGTACGGTGGCGCGAGTAGATGGCTCAGATGCCATATACATCATCCAGTAAGCGTTGAACCCGTTCACATACAAGGGCTTCCCATTCTTCACAAAACGAGTGCCAAGAGTCTGAACAAAACCTCCATCATAGATGGCCCAAGGACTTGATGCCATACTAATTTGTGGATACAATGCCACCATTACCAAACAAGCAACTACAGCAAGGGACTGCTTGCATGTGAACATCATTGCGCATAGGTTTGGAACAAAATTCCAAGAGATGAAGAAGATATATAGGTAAAAGAATGTTTCGTGTTGATGAACTATGTTACATTATTCCCCAGAATGCTAGGGTTTATATAGGGGCGAATGGTTTCAGGAATTTGAAAAAAAAAAGAAAAAAGAGTGAAGCTGTTACTAAAGTGGATTGGATTGTAACAATTCGATGTGTCTTTTTGCAACTCATCTCAAATCCACTTGCTCTGCAAGATAACTGAAAGAAATGTAGTGACATATGCAGTATGTCCTTTAAGGGGATGGACATCGAAGAAAGGTGAATGTCTTAGCCAGCAGCTGATCCCTCTTCAGTCACCTTGTTACACAAAAAAATGATCATTTCTTGCGTTATTCAATAAATTAACAATCAAATTGGATCCCTTTTTCTGGTTCAGATACCCATACATTCAGGCTTGCAACCCATTGCACAAACTCAATTTTTAACATGAAATGAAATTCAATGAATTAATAAATAAATGAACAAAATTAATTTCATTTGTTATAAAAAATAAATGAAATAAAAATAAAAAAGGTACTTTATTTTCCTGGCTGGTACAAATTGTGTCCACCAGCAGTGGGCGAGTGGTCAGTTGATGGTCTATTATTTCCGAGTTCAAGCAGTGAGTATAAAAATATACAAATTTTGTGCTTAAACTAAAGCTTGAAAGTTTCAGCAAGTAAGGAAGCTGTATATCATCAATCGCTCTCCCTCCTACACTAATTTTTAACAAGAACATAAAGTTAAAAACCATTTGTCATGTAGCTTAAACTAAGACACTGTATGGTTTAGAAAGTCTAATTTTTTTTTTATCGCACATTTTTTTTGAAATCATGACAGTTTTAACCACAATTAGGTAAGTGATGATAGTTCAGAGTCTTTTGTATTTTATTCATTAAAATTAAGCAGCGACATAGAGAAAACCATCATTTCAAACAAATTAAGCCATTTACCTTTCAGACAGTATCTATCGGAACTTTCCAAGTGCTCAAATTAGTGATCTCGTAAATCCAGCAGCAACCCGATGGACAGAGAAGTTAAGTGGTTTAGGATCGCCGAGAGCAGCAAACACACAACGAGCCGGGCTGCCATCCGAGTTAGGTCTTCGGAGCTAGCTGAGGTGCATTTGGGGACAAATTGGAATCGAGCGACAAGAAAGACACACAAATACAATTAAAACTAGTAAGCTGTGATTATGAGATGAATAGAAAGTTGTATTACCAAATTCTGGGATTCAAAAGTACTCCCTCCGTCATCTTTACATGTCATTTAAGGTGAAGTTAATATTAGAGATTGAACAAATTTAATAAATGGATGGTTGATCTTTTATAAAAAAATTCATGCAAAAAGTAAAATTGGTAGATGATTACTGGTGGAGAATGTTTTTTTTATTGAATGTGATAATGAAGTGATTAATCTTTGACATTTGAATGTAGTTGTTGACATTAAATATGCATTAAAATTGGTTAAGTGATAAGTAAAAGTGAATAAACAAATTCAATTAAGTGACATGTAAAAGAGGACAAAGGAAGTAAAAGATTAAGATCCTAGTACTAATTATTTATGGTTACTATTTGCTTGACATGCTTTTTGGATTTATGAATAATATTATATTTAATTACTGTGACACGTGTTCACCATTGATTTGTAATTACTATTGAAAATCATCCTAATTTGTTTAAAATCATCTCATTTTATATTGCATTGTACTTGAGTTTTTTTTTCATCAATACGAAGTTTTCATTTAACACTATCTTATCTTTTGATTTGTTATCAACAATAATTTACTTTTTTTTATTTCTATTAATAATGTCAGCAGAGATAAGAAATTCACTTTTTCTAATCACGAATTGCACATGTCAAGAATTTAGTACGAGCGGAATTCCATTCTAGGTGGATTACTATGTGCAAGCCAACATGGCTAGACAACGTGACTTGTACAATCCGTGGTTATTAATTATCCGTAGATTTTTTACCTCAATCCATTGATAACACTAGCGAAAATAGAATAATGTTGATAGAAAACTATCAAAAAAGGGAGTATTGATAAAAAAAAAAATCCATACTTTATGAGATAAATATGCAACTGCAAACTGATTAGAATGATAAAATTAAAAGACAAACTGATTTTTATATTGAAACGCATTACCATATATTATTGTTGGTGCCCACCGACTGCTTCAGATTCCTATTATCTAACATGTTTATTCAAGTTTCTTTGAAAATATTTGTCATTTTAAAGTGATATCAAATTATAGAGAAATACATTAAAAGAGTCATAAATTATTATCGTTTTGCAATTACAGCTCGAACTAGTTGAATTATTGAAAAAAAATGCATGGAAATTTTGTAGAATAATTAAATATGTTGTATCAGATCAATTAGTTTGGTTTATTAAATACAATTAATTTTATTAAATTTATTGAGAATTGTGGCTGATTGAGTATGAAATATGTGAATGAAATAATATCATTTAATTTGATGATAAAACGATGAATATTCTGCAGACGGATCTTATTTATATAATAATATTAATTTATGATTATAATTGTAAATTTTATTTCTTGTATTTTTTGACAATTTAAATAATTCAGATCATAATTGGTAAATTAATTATAATTCACAACCATTTTTAAATTTTCCCAAAATTTTATGAAAATTTTATTAGGCACAATTGAAGAAATCGATTTAGTTAGAATTAGGATGGGTGCTAATATTCACTGAATTGCGAAAGTTTATGAAATCTTAGTAGGTTCAATTGAACTTTGACTCGATCAGATTTGTCAATATACAAAGATGCCTATATGCACTGAAATGTAAATGCCAGACTCCTCCAACGCTAACCGTACTCCCTCCATTCTCTTATACATATCGTTTAACATTAATTTGAATAGATTAAAATAAAATTAACGTAAGTGGTTGAATAAATTTAATAAGTAGGTGGTTAATATTTTTTTTGAAAAAAATCGTAGAAAAAGAAAAATTGGTAGATGATTACTGGTGATAAATATATTTTTAATTGATTAATGAAGTAATTAATGTTTGACGTCTTAAGATAGTTGGTGATATTAAATACGTATTAAAAATTAATAAGTGACAATTAAAACTTTAAAAATAGACAAAAAAATTCGATTAAATGACCTATAAAAAATGACCGAAAGAGTACTTTATTAAATGTGGATCGCTAATCTTTATGCATAGGCCATCACAGTGATGGCCTAGTGGACATATGCTGTTATGCAATTCTTGAAGTTTCGAGTTCAAATTCCATTAAATGTGAATATTTTTTTTATATTTATTCAAAAGTAAAAAAAATACATAACAGTATGTCATCCAACCCTGCTGGACTCAGTTTGGTCTAATAAATACTTATTCCGTTTTTTTTTATATGTCACTTAACTGATTTTTTTATTTATTTTTATTTGTCACTTAATAATTTTCAATGCGTATTTAATATCAACAAATATTTTAAAATGTCAAATATTAATAATTTAATTATCTAATCAATAAAAAATACATTCCTCACTCGTAATCATCTACCAAATTTACTTTTGAATGAACTTTTTCAATAAAATATTAACCACCTACTTATTAAATTTGTCCAACCGCTAACATTAATTTTATTTTAACTACCTAAATTAATTTTAAACGACATGTATCACATGACAGACCAAGTATTATCAGCATGAGCAGTCGTCAATCGGAGTCTTGAGATGTGCAGTTGCAGCGGCTATAAAAATTGGTTGCATAGTCATCACATCGGACTTTCCAAAGCTCGTGACATGCAAAAGCTTACGTGGTGTCAGGTCAGGCTAACTAACCCAACAGCCCAACAAGAAGCCGGCCGTTCTTCTTCTCTTATCCATCTGAAAAGATAAGGATAATGAACAAATCTATTTTCAGTTTCTTCACGAACATGATGGGTTTTTTTAGAGGAAAAATCTAAAAAGGTACTGAATTATCACAATTTATCTAATTGCGTTCAGAATTTTTATAATTTCCAAAAAAAGTGCGATGAAAAAAAGATTGATTTTTTAAAATAAAATTCACTATTACATTCCTAAACTAATATTATTATAAGACTTACGAATGTAATGCTAAATTTTATTTTAGAAAATCAGTCCAATTTTTTTTCATCGCACCATTTTGAAAATCGTGGTAGTTCTGATCGCAATTAGACAAGTGGTGATAGTTCAGGATCCCTTTTAAATTTTATCTCTTTTATATATATATATTTTTTATATCAATTAAACTTCAATGGGACAAATATTTAGTCATTACCTTCGCTATGGCTTCAAGTGAAAAAATTCATGTGTTTGCAGTTTACACTATAAAACATATTGTCATTAACACCCATTCAAAATCAAGGAATTTAAGAGATTTTTGAATTTAGTCGACTGTGAACATCATCATAGTTCACGTGTTAGACCGCATCCAATTTTTGTCCAAACCAATACAAAAATTTATTTTATGACAATATATTTGATCAAAATATGTATGAAAAATGAATTCCGAAGCCTCTCTGTTCAGTTTTGCTGAAAAAAATCATCGGAGCGCCGCCGCCGATAGACATTGACGGCCACTTTTGGACATTTTGTGGCAATGTTGCAGCAACTCTCAGTATCCATAGATATTTAAAGTTTCTGGTCAGTTTGCGACTACTTTTTCGTCATTACTTACATCCAATTAATTTTCAAGAAGTCTTAATGTTGATGAATTTTGGTAAGTTTTCAGTCGACTTATGAATTATTTTACAATATAAATAAAATAAAAACCTTGTTTCCCTATTTAGCTACGCGACCACAACATTTCAAGAAAAAAATTGTAGAACTAAATATAAAATATTTTACAAATATTATTTACTAAAATACCTAAAAGTACATTACAAATCCTACACTAAAATCAAGTGCTCGGAGGAGGTCCCTCGGCGGCTGTGCCCATCAGGAAGTAGTCACATTAGTACCTCCACCAGATGGCTCTACTGGGCCACCAACTCGCTCTGCTGGCTCGCAAGACTGCTATCTCCACTCCGCATATATCGGCCCGCCCTCTAGCCGCACTTGCGTCGGCTCTCACTGAGTTGGCCTCCTCAATGATGCGAGCCCTCTAATCCACATTCTCACCTTCAATCTGGGAACTCTACTGAGCTAACGTTGCAGCAGAGGACCCCATAGAAGAACCACACAATGAGTAATATGCATCTCAAGCTCTAACTTTAATTAAAAAAATTGAGTAATAATACAATATGACTATAAAATATAAATAATATGCAAGCCAAGAAATATGGTTCTAGAGTTTAAATTCTGAGTTTGGCCTAAAGTACACTCAATCACCATTAGAGCTTTATTTTTGAGGATTTAAACTGAGTTTGGGTTCAAAACTTCAAAAAATAGCATGAAATATGATTCCATTGTTTAAATCTTTAGTTGGGCCTAAAATCAATTCAAAAACCATAGTTATCAAAACCAGGCCGACCGGTTAGATTGGTTGGATCGGGAATCAATCTCATTAATAAATTATACTAGACTGCATAACGAATCAGATAAAACGGACAAATCAGCCGATTTATCATGATACTGGTGAATTGGACAGGGTATAATGAACTGGTTCATTATAAATAAATGATTAAATCATGTGAAAAATTATATAAAGTAAAGTAACAAAGGCGAGATTTAAAACTGAGCAGTAAGAGGGTCAGGAGAACACTCAAACCAGTTAGCCATGTAATCTCAACTTGTTACATTTTGGATAATTGAAATACAAAATTTCATTTACTGTAATTATTTCATATATCTAAACCGACGGTCTAAACGGTTTAAACTGCCAATTTAACCGAAAAATCGACAATCAGAGCTCTCACTTGTTCGTTTTCTTGTCCTCATTTGATAACTATGCAAAAAATATTAGAACTATTTCTTGAGGTTTTGAACTAAGTTTGGGTTCAAAATCTTAAAAAAGAGACTAAAAAACATGTTCATGTAGTTTAACTCCTTAGTTTGGCCTAAAATCAACTCAAATAATATCGGAACTTTGTTTTTGAGGTTTATCAGCTAAGTTTGAATTAAAAGCTCAAAATAGTCCAAGAAACATGCTTGTGCAAATTAAATCCTTAGTTTGATTAAAATCAACTCAAACACCATTAAAACATTGTTTTTGAGGGTTTACACCAAATTTGGGTTCCAAACCTCAAAAATAGGCCAATAAATTTGTTTTTGAGCTTAAATCATAAATTTGACCTAAAATCAATTTAAATAGCATTAGAACTTTGTTTTTGAGATTTTGATCCAAGTTTGGGTTCAAAACCTCAAAAATAGTCAAAGAAACATGTTTGTGTAGTTTAAATATAGCTTTTGTTTAAAATGAACTCAAACATCATTATAATTTTTTTTGGAGGTTTTGAATCAAGTTTGGGCTCAAAACCTCAAAAATAGGCTAAAAAACGTTTGTATTGTTTAAATCTCCATAGTTTAGCCTAAAATCAACTTGAACATTATTAGAACATTATATTTAAACTTTTGAACCTATTTTAATTTCAAAACCTTAAACATAGGCTAATAAACATGTCTGAGTAAGGGGCCCTCTATGCCAAAAGCGAGAGAAACCCTGCCCCTCTATTTCTTTTTTTAGCCCCCGTGTCACCACACAAGGGGGGACATCGGGATGTAAAAAAGGGGATCCTATCAACTTGTTCCGACCTAGGATAATAAGCTCGTGAGCTTGGTCTTACTTCACCGTCGATAAACGAAAGAAGACTTCCATCTCCAAGTTTAACTCAGACGTAGCTCGCTTCTTGTTGGTTGTGAACTCCCAGTTTGGCCTAAAATCAACTCAAACATCATTAGAACTTTTATTGAAGGTTTGAACCAAGTTTAAGTTCAAAACCTCAAAAACATGTAAAAAATATGTTTGTGTAGATTAAATCCTAAATTTGCCTGAAAATATTCTCAAACACCATTAGAATTTTGTTTTTAAGATTTTGAACAAAATTTGGTTTCAAAATCTCGAAATAGGCCTAGAAAATTTTTTGTACAGTTTAAATCTTTAGTTTGGCATA
This sequence comes from Kalanchoe fedtschenkoi, assembly GCA_002312845.1. NCBI lineage: Eukaryota > Viridiplantae > Streptophyta > Magnoliopsida > Saxifragales > Crassulaceae > Kalanchoe > Kalanchoe fedtschenkoi. The sequence continues at coordinate 954,762 of NQLW01000035.1, read as the reverse complement.
AAATCAACACAAACATTATTAGAATTCTTTTTTGAGATTTTGAAGAATGTTTGGATTCAAACCTCATAAATAGGCCAAGAAATATTTTTTTATGTAATTTAAATCCTCAAATTGGCCAAAAATACACTCAAACACCATTAGAACTTTGTTTTACAGATTTTTTTTACCGAGTTTGAGTTTAAACTTAAAAAATTGGCCAAAAATATGTTTGTGTAGTTTAAATCCTAAGTTTGACATAAAATTAACTCAAACACCGTTATATTTTTTTTGAGATTACCACCAAGGTGGTCGTCTAGTGGTTGGTTGATACGTTATTCATCCAAGTGCTTGAGTCTTAGTAGCAGCAACTTTGTAAAAATAAAACTTTTTTTGAAGTTTTGAACCAAGTTTGGGTTTAAAGCCTCAAAAACAGAACAAGTAAAATGTTTGTGTTATTTAACTAATAAGTTTGATATAAAATTCACTAAAGCACCATCAAATTTTTATTTTTGAGGTTTGAATCAAGTTCGGTTTCAAAACTCAAAAATAGAACAAGAAATATGTTTGTGTAGTTTAAATCCTTAGTTTGATTTGATATCAAATCAAACAATATTAGAACTTTTTTGAGGGTTTGAATAAAATTTAGGATCAAAACCGCTAAAACATAGATCAAGAAACATATTTATGTAGTTTAAATTCTAAGTTTGGCCTATTATTAACTCAAACACCATTAGTACTTTGTTTTTTGAGATTTTGAACCAATTTGGGTTCAAAATCTCAAAAATTGGCCAAGAAACATGTTTGGATACTTTAGATCCTTCACTATCTCATCGTCTTCTCTAAATTATAATTCCCCTTACATTTATGATTTTCTTAAAAAGAGTGCGTGAAAAAGGTCTTTCTTTTTTATTTTTTCTTTAATTTTTTTGAAATATTTTTCATTTAGTAGAATGAGTACAAAATCAGAGTTTGGGTGCAAATAAAATTAGATAAAATGATTTATGGTGCTGATTAAAAATTACAAAATTACAGAGAAGCCTCCCAAAACTAAATAGCCGTGAATTTTAAAATTGAATAGTTATGTCCGTAATTTTCAAATTGGCGATAGTATATATCCCCATTTTGTACTTTTCCCTAATAAAAATCCTAAACATAATTATAAATTAGATTCTGAAATATGTATAACTTAAGTCCTAAAACAAAATGTAAGGACTGATTTCAAAGTCTTAGTTCCTAAGGACTAATTTATACATAAAAACTTTATTAACTTATCAGATTTGATTTCACATCGGGCGCTACAATATTTAAATTCTTCATCTTCCCTATTTTTATTGTCTTATAGATGTTAGGCGGGTTGGGTCCTTTTTCAGAGAAATCCTCTTCATTGCAAATGATACTTTCACACGTTCGTTTTGAAAGTAAAATTGATAGAAGTGGATATTAAATGGTAGCTCAGACAAGAATACTATATCAGACCATTTGCATGGGTGTGAGCTACCTTCCACCTAAGTGATGGGTTGTGGGTCCTCTCCCGCTAGTCGAACCGAGCTAATTATGTTGGTTTTACTTTTGCAACCCTCGAAATTTGGCGTCTTGATCCGCTCAACCATTTCTGGCTAATAAGTGTCTCCGACAGAGTCAGTCGTCACAAACCCTTCCCCCGAGCGCTACAGAGTGAGTCTCAAAGAATTTTATATCACTTTATCTTTACTTATTTGATGACTTTTGTATTATCTTTTACCCGCTAGATTTACTTACAAAATGTATGCGTTAAAAGTAAACCATTTGACAGAAATAGGTAAGCAAGTATAAATTAATAAAATATTGAATAAAATTGGAAATAATGCTTATATTATCTTGTCAAACCGCCATTGGCAAACTTCAGCTGGGACCTCATAAGTCTTGATCCATGGCCTAGCCCATAATTGTGTATGATCAGACGAACCTTCTTGTTCACCTCTGCTGGGTCAACTTCGAATAAAATATACAAAACTGTTAAAAAAGAATCATTAAAAATAAATGAAACAAAACTACTTCCATAAATCAAATGAGACCAAATATTCTTATTTGACTTATGCTCTAGGCAAAACAGGCATGATAATTCGTTGCTCGTCTTGAGTCCTCATTGGTATGCCTTGATACCCGATATGTTACCCCTCCCGCCGTGAATCAATGTTTGGAGCTCATAGCTTCCTCTTTACCCGCTCCGAGATCGACAAATGACTAGAGCAGTGTGGTGGAAGTTATGACTTTGTTCGTCCGATGCATCGCAGGAGAGTAGGCATGGTGGACTGAACGAGCTGATAGACCTGAAGTCTTCAAATAATTGGTCAGTTCTGTGAAATGTGAACTCAACCAGCTTCCAAGGGTGATATTGGAGGATAGTACCCCAATGAGCTCGAAAATGAGGGCATTCTTTGACCGCACTGCCTTTGGAGAGCCGATGACTCAACATGTAGGGCGTTTTTCTTTTTTCTTATAGGGTCTGAAGGATGCACAACTCCAACTGACAAAATATTTATAGGAACATTTCGTAGCTCATAAAACAAGTACAAAACATTTCTAGCATAAAAACTTCCTAAATTATACTTAAGAACTTATTTACATTCCAAATTTATATGCATAAAAAATATACATTCCTAATTCAAATTATTGCAATAGGTTGAAAATCTATTATCATGCTTTGTACTTCACTATTTAGGACGGTCTCTATAACCACACTTGAGAAACGTGGTAATTGGTATTAAATAAATGTGGTAAAAAGTATTAATCTGTACTAGTACATAAACTTATACATTCCTAATATAATCAAGTAAAAAATTAAAGTTTTGAGAAAAAAACACACTTATTTACATTTCCAAAAATTTTAAACCAAATTTTTCTAACGTTTAGACATCAAAACTTCAGACATAGACACTAGGGCTTTGTTTTGATGCACTTATTGAGCTCTACTAAGAGGTGATCTCTTATTATATTAAGTATTTAGTGAACCGAATACTTATTTTTTGTTCTCTTAAATGAATGTTTGGAAAGTCTAAATGATTTGTTACTAATTTTATATTTGAATCATTCAGAGGCGGTATTTATACGATTATCATAATTATCTCTTTATTTTTTTCTTATCTTTCTGGAATCAACTCTGTCCGGATTCTTCAATCAGAATCACATCAATGAGAACTGCAACTAGTATTTTCAATCAGAATATCACACACTTCATAAATAAATAATATTTCATAACATGATTATAAATTTTATTTTTATTTTTATGTTCTAAAATTATAATTCTAGTTTAATTTTATATTAATAAATCATTATATATTAAGATACTTAAAAAATAAATTACGAAATGAAAGTAAATCATTCAACAATCAGATATAGTTTGATCAGTGGTCTGACCATTCAGATTCTCATACAACATTCAACTCTTAATTTTACCGAATAACACCTAAAACTTATTCAAACATATACAAGTTTATATACAAAAGAAATCAAATTACACCCTAAAAACCTAATCCTAAAATGCATATAAAAACTAATAGCACTTGTTCAAACATATTCAAAACATAACCCTAACCCTAAAATGCCTAAAATTATATCCTAACAGCTAATTAATCAAATTTAAAAAATATAATAAAAAAATACTGGCGAGATCGAAGGTGGATGCAAATTGGAGGTGAGGAGAGGTACTGGATATAATCAAATTGGGTCTGCTGGAAATGATCATGGTTCGTCAAAAGTGGAAGAATGTGGAGAGGAGAAGAAAAAAAAGAAGAAAGGGCTCATGTTTCGAAAATTGTTGGAACTTTTTTAAAAAAATTGACCGGAAAAAAATGAGTAAAATTTATGGCTGGATACCAATCAAAAATTGGCCGGAAACTTCCCAAAAATAAGCACAGATTTTTTTTTTCCAAAAAAAAAAAAAGAATTTTTTGGTAGTGAAATAAGCACAGATTTTTTCTCTCTCCATAATTTCAATAAATTTTCAACATTTTCTGATCCTGTTAGCTTTCCAGATCCTAACCTCCACTCAACTGTAGTGCGTAGTTCATCAACTAAATTGGTGATAGATGCCAGAATTCCACTTAACCAGTTCGACCTAAAACAGTTGAGTATTTGACGACATAACAATAACCCCTAGAAAACTATGATTGAAAGAACTCGTTCGCAATTGCTATCACTTCTCTTCATACCTAACTTGCTTGTAAATTAATCAACCCACCATTAATTAATGCTCTCTCCATTTTTTTGTGGTGAATTTTTGGTCGATAAATATTATGATAAATGTTATACATTGAATATGAATATGTTCATATTGAATTCTAATTAAATAACATTTCTACATTTTAATTTATTATCATTGAATAATTTTCTTTCCAAATCTAAGGTGCCTAAACAAATAATATAGTAAAAAGAAAGCAATCACTCTGGGGTGCTCTGGGAGTATGTACTCATATTTGCGACGTCGTTCTGATTCTGATGAAATACGACATCGTTTTTCTCATTTTCTGCCTCAACTGATGAATAAAGAAGCACTACTGATGAATATTCATTAGTTGTACTTATATATTCACTAGTTGTTCTTTTCTGCAAATATTAAAGCACAAATCATCTGATGAATATAGCAGGTCATCTGTTGAATATAACATGTCAACTGATGAATATAGAAGCACAACTGGTAAAATTCATCAGTTGTGGTTACATATACAACCGGTGAATATAGAAGCACAATTGGTGAATATTCATCAGTTGTGCTTCTATATTCATTAGTTATGTTTATTTATACAACTAGTGAGTATAGAAGCACAACTGGTGAATATTCATCTAATGAATATAGAAGCACAAATCATCTGATGAATATAGCAGGTCATTTGCTGAATATATATAGCATGTCAACTGATGAATATAGAAGCACAACTGATGAATATTCATTAGTTGTGGTTATATATACAACCGGTGAAGATAGAAGCACAACTGGTGTGAATATTCATCAGTTGTGCTTCTATATTATTCATTAGTTATGTTTATATATACAACTAGTGAATATAGAAGCACAACTGGTGAATATTCATCAGTTATGCTTCTATATTCATTAGTTGTGCTTATATACACAACTAGTGAATGTAGAAGCACAACTGATGAATATATTCATCAATTGTTTTGACCGAGCGCGGTGTATTTAATGTGTAACACGTAAAACGATGTCGTTTTCATTAAAAACAAAACGATGTCGCAAATGAGAATACCACTCCCGGAGCACCCAAGATTTTGCGAAAGAAAGTAGCCACGTAATTAATTAGATAATCTTGCATAAATAAAGTTTTATCTGAACATTAGTCATGATTATCTTCCGCTGATAACATCGATCTCATAATCAAACTATTTGGCAATAAAGAAAATGGATTGCAACAATCATACAGTGCACATCCTGATAAAATGGGACGTGGCATGGCGCATAATCTCAAACCAGCGCATGGAAGTCGCTATTTGGGACCATACTTGACAGCCCATGGACAAGTGTAAGGCCACGTTTGGCAAGCAATCAAATAAACCTTTTTGTATCCTGGTGGCGAGTGGCATGCAGTTAAGGCAAAATGAGATTAACTCCACGTCAATATTCGGAATTGCGTGCAGCCAAACGCAACTGGATAAGGGAGCAAGGTGGACTGATCGATCTCTTCATGAATAATTGCACCAAGCAAGTGTGTGTGCACCAAACGGAACAAACTCTCCATGATTCTCCACGTCACATGTGTTTCGATAGCTTGTTTGGGCCCAGGTTTTAGGTCTAAATAAGTCAAATGATGTGAGAAATTGCCTGATCGCCCCATCACTGTTCTATAGTAGTCCAACCTATTTGGTTATCTAATATTATTTGGTTATCTGCTGCGTAGGTTTCTTATAATGATGGTGAGATGAGTGAAAGTTGAGATGATGACTTTTCTAGCTGTTTCACATTGTTATTGGATTTTAGGATGAACTGGGAAAGATGGATTTTTCGCTGCCATCTGCCCCCTCAATAACAACCTCAATTTATGTTTCATGGAAATTATTAGTCGATGAATTAGTCGTCATTGCTACTCCATCTTCAAGTGTTCTGACTACAAAATCATCTCTAAGTCACGATCTAACCTGACGGAGCCACAAAGAATTAATATGAATATCACCTAAATAATTTTGTTAGTTTTGTGCATCCGTGGCTCACTCACCACACATGACAATTACATTTTATTTAGTCATTTATTGACTTGTTAGCGTTCCTATTTTCGTAAATGTTGGGAAGTTTTTATGGTTTTCTGATGTGGAATTTGAGTGTTGATGAAAAGAAAGTAGTTGAAGGCATATGATGAAGGAAATTGGAAGTTCCAGTCTTCTGATTCTGAGTGTGAGAGCAAATGGAAAATAATTATTTGAAGGTACGTATGAAGAAGGAAAGAAGTAGAAATGAAAAACAAAGAGTTGGAAGGAGTATTTAGAGAGAAAAAAATTGAAAGTGCAAAATTAGTGTTGAATTATTAAAAATATCTTTCTAAAACTTTTTCAATTATCAACTCTTTTCATTTTTATTTGTCACTTAACTAATACGTATTAGTTCATTTTAATTTGTCAGTTAACAATTTTAATGCACATTTAATACTTAATACCGTCACCCACCTTTAAAAGTGTAAGAAACTAATTATTTAATCATCATAATACAGACAAAAAGTATTTCTACACCAGTAATAATACAACACGGTTCACCTAAGTATGTCTCCATATCAGACACATACTTATTAAATTTGTAACAACTAGTATTTATATTTTCTTAATTTACTCAGTTTCACCTTAGACGACTACTATTAGAAAAGACATGAAGTATTATGTTAATGTCTGAAAGTTTATGTGCACACTCCAAATACCTCCAACTCTTGTTTAAAAATTAAACTATCTCTCTCCAACTCCTTCCCCCTCTGTGTTTCTAAAAATCAACTCTGGATCATATGCAGATGAATTTGAGATGTGAGGCATTATTTTCTCTAAGTGCTTACTCAACAGCTATTTAGTTTAATTTAATTTGATTTTAATTAAGAAGTGATATTATTGTTTGATTTTTTATTTACAATGGCCTAATTCTCATGAAGCAGTTAGCACAAATGGAACGTTAGGACAAGGTAAAAGAGAATTTTATATTTCTCAGGTACTGAAAGCAGAAGAAAATGCCACCTCATAGCTGAGAGTGCTGAAATGGAGTGATTGATCATGATCATGATCATTAGCAGATAACTGAAATGAGACTATAAGTTGCTGTCTGTATCTGATGGATCTCTGCAGTCCACATATCGTCACACACACACCATATACCACATAGTTTTACTTGTTTCAATCTGAAGGAGACATATGTACAATGAAAGGCGTCGAAGCAGTTGATTGATCCTTTAGTTTTATCGAAAGATAGGGTGTAGCTCTAATCCATTAGTTGTTGAGATCAGTTAGCTAGCAGGCCTGCTTCCTTTATTTTTTTCTTTCTTGTTTGTTCAGCTAAATAGTCTGCTTACCACACTATATAAACCCCTCAGTGTCACAATGAATTATATAACTCACTCTCTCAAACATCTTCAAAGCACATAATCTCCTCAGAATCTCCTTTCACACTCCCACAAATAATGCTTACTAGCAAGTGTCTCGTTGCCCTTTCCACTTGTTTATTTTTGGTAGCATTAGATGAAGGCGTGACGCGTGCGGTTGCCAGAGAGTATCCTGACGCTGTCGGACGAGGAGGAGGAAGTTTCGCTAGGACAAGTGGCGCTCATTTTGTGAAGGACGGAAGGCCATTCCACGTAAATGGCTTCAACTCCTATTGGATGATGTATATGGCTTCTGATCCCTCTACTCAGTCCAAAGTGACTTCTGCTTTTCAAGAAGCTGCCCAACATGGGATGAACGTTGCCAGGACTTGGGCCTTCAGCGATGGTGTGTACCGTGCACTGCAAGTTTCTCCAGGGACCTACAACGCGGACATGTTTAAGGTACTGACATTAATTTGTTGCATACATTTTAGCTACCCAGACTTTTTTATACATCGACAAATACTACACTGACACATAACTTAATTCTTAAACCGAACCGTCAACAATATTCTTTTGAAAAACATACATTCAGATTGATCATCTGGATACAGTAAATAATAGGGTCGTCATTTCTAATTCTTGAAAACAAATCAATAGCAAATTTTATATTTTTTTTTTGGGTTGGGTTTTTTCTGCAGGGGCTAGATTTTGTGATATCAGAAGCAAAGAAGCATGGGATCTATCTGATTCTGAGTCTGGTTAACAACTGGGATGACTACGGCGGTAAAAAGAAATACGTTCAGTGGGCGCAAGAACGTGGAGGTCAGAACCTAAACAAACCGGATGACTTTTTCACCAATCCCACTGTAAAAGGGTACTACAAAAACCACATCAAGGTATACTTACTTCCTCGTAGACAACGTAAAATCGTAACAAAGATTCGTATTTTTTTAATTTTTCGACGTCTCTCTATACATATTTTTATTTCTGGAACTAATATGTTACCATAAATTTGTTATTATCAGACTGTGCTTACAAGAGTTAACACAATCACTGGGGTGGCCTATAAAGACGACCCCACGATTTTCGCTTGGGAGCTGATGAATGAGCCACGTTGCGACTCCGACCCCTCTGGAAATAGCGTTCAGGTATGAACATATGCATATCTCTTTGTTCGTAGCGGGATATTCAGAAAAAAATAAAATAAATTCGTATGCCCATCATTTAATTGTTAACACCCGTAGTCTTACATCTAACCTTGGTCTAGCTAGATTTTAACTAGTGACTTTTGACAATATTAGGCAAACTAGCTACTTTGGTGGCGTAGTATGGGCTTCATATTCTTTGCAATTACTCATGAAGCTTCTAGGAGAGATACTCCCTAACTCTTAATTGTAATTAATTAGCTGGCGCATAATTAATATGGAAATTAAAGGGAAGACCTATACCCGCTTGTAGATTCTAAAGGGTTAGATGAATGCTTAATTAATAGCATGCTTATTGTTGATCATTATTTTACCATGTTTGGCACTCAGAGTTGGGCGAAGGAGATGGCATCATTCGTGAAGTCTCTTGACAAAAACCATATGTTAGAAATCGGCCTGGAAGGGTTTTATGGAAAATCTGCACCAGAAAGGGTTCAGCAAGTAAATCCATGGAACGGTTTGTATGGAACCGATTTCATTTCCAACAATCAGATTCCTGAAATTGACTTCACAACGATTCATATCTACCCTGACCAATGGTAATCTAAAACTTAAACCTTAAATCCTAAATCTTAAATTAATAAATAATTATTGAAAGTTTGAATTAATAGGACTTCTGGTGGGGAGGAACAACAAGTTGCATATGTTGACAAGTACGTGAAGGCACATATCGAAGATTCGGCGACAGTGATCAAGAAGCCCATCCTGCTTGCGGAGTTTGGCAAATCCTCGAAGTCATCAGGCTACACGGTGGCAGCAAGAGACCAGTATTTCGGGCATCTATTCGACACCATTTACAACTGCGCTAGCAGCA